>JBBPQE010000692.1:0-13905 GCA_038092335.1 Boletus vinaceobasis
CCGCACGTAGGGCAGGTCCCTGAAGATTTACTTCATCGATTCGGGCAAAATACGCCTGTTTGGGTCATCGATCACGCGATCAGCCTCCAGCACCACAACGACGCAATCATCGCCCATATCCGTAAGGGTAAGGCGTGAACGGACACACCTTGATCAGGTCTACACTGTTAAACTGGCCGGAAGTCAATCCGGCTTGAAGTTCTGTCACTGAGGCTTCATACAGATCTGGTAGAGGTGTTGTTATTGCGGCTGACACGAAGTACGAATGAGTCAAGAGGAGGCCAGCATATATCCAAGTGGCCAAACGGATGAACGAGGTCATGTTAAGTTGAGCGGGACGGCGTGGGGGCTGGGATCTCGTTCAGGGCCGCCTTCAAGTACTGGGGTTCGGGATACCTTTTTCCCGGGTTATCGGTAATCGAAAGCATGGCAGGAGGTCAGCGGGTACAGTGGCCAGGAAGATAAGTAGTGCGCTAGAATGTATTTTGGGCTCACGTCAGAATCGATAAGGAGCTCAAGGATACATCGATCGAAACTTACCCACGAGAGAGCCTCAGTGACATGCGCACATCTCGACGATTCTCACAGAAACAAAATTTCAAGTCCACGAGGCGATACCGGCCAACAAGATGGGAAGAACACCATCCTGCTCTGCTGAGGGGCAGGTGTTGATAGGTAGAAGATGGGAGCAGTTGTGAGAGAGGCTTAATCGTTCGTAAACTTTGCCACAACAGAAGTTGCTTAACTGTGGGGATGCTGGGGGGCTGTGGTATGACTTTCTAGTTTAGAGCTGTAGGTAATGAAGCTACTTTAGGAGGAACCGTGACCAGACCTAGTGGCAAGGCACTGATGAAATGCTGGCTCGCGTGACCGGGAACGAGGCGATACTTTGGTGCGTTTCCAGCCTGGTCCGCGTCGTCTGCCATCTTGAACACCCTCAAGGCGAAGTTTTTGATGTAGGCCGCGCTAGCTGGCTCGATGTCGATGGCATCATTTGGGTCGATCTCTTTCTTGAGGCGTTCGAGGGCATCGAGGAGGTTTAATCGGAGAAGCTTGCGGGAATTGGGTTTATATTTGAGGGATGTGCGAAGCTGCGCGGTATAGTAAGCACCTGTACGCGGGGGTCAGGAAATGTCGGAGGGAGCGAGATGGACATACACCAATACGGGATCACGGGTTCGCGTTCTACGAGCTCAGACTTGAGACCGGTGGAGACTGACGGTCATATGAGCGACATTGTTGTATTGACTTGGTATTCGGCGATTGTAGGGTTGAACTTGTAGTGGTTTATACCGATTGGGCTGGAGGACATGCGGGCCTGACTGGAATGACACCCGGGCCGGATGCCACCGAACCACTTTGTCGCTCAATCTTTTCTTTCTTCTTCCATCACCACAAGCATGCCATTTACAACAGCCCGCGAATTGTGGCAGAACACCACCGCCTGCCCAGAACTTACTCGCGACCCGTGTGGGTTACCGGTACCCGTGCGGTTGCCTACACACGACTCTGCCATTAACTACCATTTGGAGCGGACTGGGAGGGATGTGCATGAAGGAGAAAACCAACCTGTTTGTTTTCTGCGTGCGGCTGAACAACAACGCAGAAAACAGAACGACAATGAACCTTCATCCACCATCTGCAGCCCGAGAGCTGGACGTTGCCAGCTGGTTCCGGTATGCTTTTGAGCTGCAGAAACTTTGAGGTTGTCCACGGGCTCGGTTTGGTGAGTGTCATTCTACTGGTGCATGCTCCTGGCCCACCAAATGATCATGTGATTGTATCCTGCAAAAAAGGTGCTATCTACACTCGCTTCGTGCCTCGGATCGCGTAAGCCCACACTTACATTCACCACAAGCTTAGCTTGTCACCAACATCAAGGAATGTGACAGGTGCCGAATTTAAGATGGTTTTGGAGATCAAATACACGGATTTCTTCAAAGTTGTACTTATTCCGTGCATCGACTCACTCGAGGTGTGCTTTCAGAGTCAATTATTTGGAAGAGCGTTTCTTTGATCTAAACCTTCCGACACAATCAGTGGGTGGTCCGATGTGTTACAAACGTGCAGCCTGACCGGTGCCAGGGATGACCGTGCTTAATGCGGCTTGTCATCGAGCCTGGACTCGGAGCAACCTCCCACCTTGTGACCTAACGTTGCGTGAAGACCAGGTCCCCGTGCCTCGATGAGGTGCCGAGTTGCAGCTAGATCTAGCGCTTGACGGCCGCCATCAACGTGCCCCGTCTTTTCCAGAATGCTTCAAGTCGATGGTCCGACCAGCTCCATTTGCAAGCTTTAAGGCTTCTACGAGCTTTTATTGGGTCAGTCTAGCTCTCATTCAAACGCCGTTGACGGTACTGAATGAGCTGATATTACTTCACTTCGTTGTTCGCCGATCAGAATATTTGCTCTCCCATGTTCTCCTATCGCTGCATTCTTGAGGCTTTTCCCACTGATCGTGAAGCTTCTATTCTTACGTTCCTGACGACACCTTGGCCTCCCGGTATGTTCGATTCTCCGCCCCGGAACGACGGGGCCGAAGTAGGGAAAGAGACAATTCTAATGGCAGTAGCCAGAGCTGTGCGATGAGCATACGATGAAACACCATTATAATTCTATATCGCACTGCCCACTGCATTTATTGTGCGGCTTCCTTTGAAGGCGCAAATTAAATACATGTGCAGGTTTCACGGAACACTTGATGGAACGAGGTCACAGATTCGTGACCTGCTGTCAATTTTGTAACAGCATATGGGTATAGTAAGGTTCCATTCGTCTTCTGAGCTCCACTTCACCCAGTCTCCAGCTTGCCATCATCGGGTCTATGAAATACAACACGGTACGATGTAACCCAACAAGGAAAATGTGTTGTTCAGTCCTGGTTTCACTGGCACGAGGAGTGGAAGCCCAGACTTCGAAAAGGTCTGTGATTTCTGTGACGGTGTGTAGAAGAAACGGTATAAACGCCCCCCTCTTGATTTCACCAGACTCGATATCGATGCCCTTGATCTCCACTTCTGCGACCCCACAGATTTAGCTCACAACCATGTCAGACAACCAAGGAGCGTTCTTTAATTACGTCGATGCTAATGTCGACAGTTTCATCAGTCGACTCTCCGACGCTGTATCTCGCGAAAGGTAGGGTTTGTTCTTCTTTGAGCTCGCATCACTCAGCATCCCTTTCTTTTCGTTTCTTAGTGTGAGCGGCGACCCAGCCCGCCGCCAGGACGTCCGAGACATGGGTACCTGGTTGCAAGAACAACTCATTTCAGTTGGTGTGACAGACACGCAGCTCATTGAGCTTGGAGATCAACCAGGCACCGACCCCCTACTTCAACTTCCGCCGCTCGTCGCCGGGCGCCTTGGCACCGACAGCAACCGTACGACGGTGCTCATTTACGGCCACTATGATGTTCAGCCTGTAAGTGCCTCCTGTCAGGTTGGCGGTATGCGAGACCGGACTGGTGTTTACCCATTGCGACCACAGGCCGACCCGACGGGTTGGGAAGAGCAAAATCCCGAGTCCCCTAACCCGTTTCATCTCACGCGCGTTCAGGAAGGTGACACGGATAAGCTTGTGGGTCGCGGTTCTACGGACGATAAAGGTCCCGTCTTGGGATGGCTTAATGTCCTCGAGGCGCATCAAAAGCTTGGTTTAGAGCTCCCCGTCAACGTTCGCTTCCTGTTTGAAGGTATGGAGGAGGCCGGGAGCGTCGGACTCGACGATTGGATTAAACAAGAGGTGGCGAAAGGAGAACAAGGGTTCTTCGCTGGCGTTGACTGTGCATGCATCGTGAGTGTCTCGGGAGACTTCTTCCGTTGACTTTCGCGCTCTTGTTGATCACTGATTTACGGCTTGCCGAAAGACGGACAACTACTGGCTCACCACCTATCGTCCGGCGCTCACCTATGGCGTCCGAGGTATCGCCTACTTTAGCATCAATATTACAGGAGCCAAAGGCGACCTCCACTCCGGGATATACGGGCGGATGATCCACGAGCCCATGACAGACATGGTCAAGTTGCTCGCGAAACTGGTAGAACCGAGTGGTTTGATCACTATCCCTGGTGTTGAGGCTCTGATCGATCCGCCGACAGAGGAGGAGTGGTGAGGGTGCCCTTATTCTTACCTCTGTTTCTAGTCACACCGCCACCACCGGAATCTAGGGAGCAATATGAAAAACTACACTACACAGTCGATGATCTCGTGAAAGATACAGGAAATCATGTGCGTTTACCGTTTTACTGCATTGTCCTTCAACTCACTAACCAAGCGCTTACCAGGTCGAGTTGTCCGAGGACCCAGCGGAACTGTTGATGGGACGGATGCGTTACCCATCACTCTCTATTCATGGCATCAAAGGGGCATTTGATACGGATGGGACGCTGACCGTCATTCCCCACCAAATCAATGGCAGGTTCAGTCTTCGGTAAGCCATAAGATCGGACACGTCCATCCCCCCCATGCCCACTGTGTCGACGTCGACGCTCGAGCTTACCATAATCGCACACTCTCTGACAGCCTCGTAAACCCACAAACACCTGACATAATCCAGCCACTCGTCAAGGATTTCCTCAATGCCGAATTCGCGAAGCTGGGGTCAAAGAACACGATGGATGTGAGCTACGAAGGTGGGGGCCTACCTTGGGTAGGTGACAAGGACAGCTGGAACTTCCAGGCTGCGGATGCCGCCACCAAGGTTCGTGTCGCTCGCGCGGGTTCCAGTGGATGTCATCAAAAACGTCCAATCATACTTTAACCACTGTTTTCGCAGACCGTTCACGGGGCGAGCCTCGCCGCGGACTATACGCGCGAGGGAGGCTCTATCCCGCTAGCGCTCCTTCTCCAGGACGAACTGAGTACAAACGTGTTGCTGTTACCAATGGGCAGGTCAGACGATGGTGCTCAGTAAGTCGATCATTGCACGATCCCACGGTTTGGCATATGCTGACACGTTCGCGCCGCCCTACTCTCGTAGCTCCTTGAACGAGAAGTTGGACGTGGACAACTATATAAAGGGGGTAAGCCCTGCTGTCGATCCCACTGATATCTCGACCCTGAATGTCACTTGATTCCCCCAGACAAAAGTGTTCGGATCGTACCTGTACGAACTCGCCAAAGTCGAGGCGGCCAAGAAGATGTAAGAAGGCTTGGATCGTTTTTGGATGTCGGAAAACCACAGTATGTGACGGATCCCAATGTATCATAACAGGGTTGGACCTGCAGATGTTTGTACTTTCAATGGTGATGAGCTTTTGCCGTGGCCAAGTTGAATGGCACGACTCAGACACAATCACGGCGATTATGTTGGACGAGATCTTCTTTCCTCTGATTCTTGCGGTAGTGAAGAAGGATATCAGATCCCGAACTGTGACACGTGCTCAGACGGTCCAAATCGTCCTCGGAGTCGAATCGAAAAGAGGTGTATCCGGCGAGAAAAAACGTCGTTTACCAACTTGAATACGTCGCCTCCCTACACTATAGTCGTCTTGTCTTGGACCACGTCGGGATTTCGGCGCCCCACCTTGAGAAAGAGTGATGAAGAGATTGGAGAGATGACTTGGGAGGAGCGTACGTCGTAGTGTAGGGGTCCAGGAAAGGGTCATGGCGCTTACGCTGCAAGTTCCCTCTCGCACGGCGGTCACCTGCGGTGGTAGCAAGTCCGAGCTCACGTGCTAAATCATATCAGGCGTGCGGAGAGTTTCTCCCGAGTCTCCTGCCCTGCCCAATATGGCCAGCAAACTTGGAGGGCGCAGACACCGCCTGGTCAACCGGGGCAAACAAGTTGGTTGGCTGGAAAGGGTCAGAAATGAATTAATAACAAGCCGGGGGCTAAAGATGACGCCGTCCCATCACGGTATATGTGCCAGGAATAGCACCAGCTTCCGTTTCCTACGGTTGGCCCGGACCAAAACAAAGATTCCAAAGGAATTCTTCAGAGTTGCCGTCAGACTGTCAGCATGACCAACTTTATCAACGGTTTTGCATCGTAGTCGGCCTACTAGGTTACTGGAAAAATCGTAGGTTGTCATATTGTCTCCATGATGCTGATTGTAGGATTGTCGAGTCGTGAGACCGACCTAGAATACAGCGAATCCCATATCCTGTCATAAGATTGTTCAGACCACTTCAGGACGTGACCTTGCATCTACACTCGACCCAGTGCACTGTTGGTCACAACGTCAGTCAAGCAGAACGCGTGCCCTTACACACGCTGCTCACCTCATTACGGACGTACTCTTGTGTCGTGTCGATCTTCGATGGAGATATTGTCTGGCATACGTTGACAGGATTGTTCGACATCGTCCTTTGGGAGAACTTCCGTTGCTGTAGTTCCAATCATACTACCACTCCTCTCTTGTTGCGGGGCCGCCCCTCGGAGGAAAAGCGATGACATGTCATCGGTACCAGACTCGCCGTTTATCGCTTTGCGTGCGTTCAGGGTTGCAAGGAGAGAATTGCAATACACTGGAGAAACACATCGACAAGGGAATTTCGACCCCAATACGGGACGTACATCGGCCAATGCAGAAGTAGAATGCGAAGTAGATAAACGAGTCTGGCCACACAGCCACCTATCACAGGATCGTCAACATCAACGAGCGATCACACGAGCCACGCGCCAACGCTTACAGTTACCAGGATAGCTACACCACAGACACTGTTGTACTATCAGCAACATACCCCTTGATCAGATCACCAAACTCACCTGACCAAAATACTGGTGTTGAGGCTGAACATGGTCTAGACCGTATCCGTCTTCACGGAAAATGACGCCATCGGCATGAACACTTACCAATTTGTTAATCATCGTGTAAGATCTGGCGGCACGAATATTCAGAATGCGCAGTAAGTGTGCAGGTAGAAATATTCACCTCCGGAAGCTAGTTCGTGACGGCTGCAACAGATAACAGAGGAACACGGTGATGAGAATGTTCGCTGCTGCACCGACCCCATCGACCACCATCATCGGAGCCTGGGCGTGTCATGAGCAAGTCGTTCATGGGACTATATTTGCCTCGTTACCCTTATGGTGGCCAGCTGTGCAAACGTTTGGAAGTGAGTACTAGGTGTGCATGAACAGAGTGCCAATGGAACAAGATATGAAGTCAAAACATACGCCTTGATAGTATAGACTACGCGGTAATGTCGGTGTCAACGCGTTTATCGATGAAGCTATCTGAGACCCACCGAGAAGCAAAACTGTATGGGCAGCAGTCTTAGTACGGGGAGAGCGAACATGAGAGCATGCAACTCACCGAATTCACTGATGACCAGTGTCATCTACGAAAAAGGATCAAGATATCGCATTGCGTGTCCCGAAGCACACAACTTACCACCGAACCAGTAGCAAGCCAGCTTTTATTGCTGACTGCGAGGAGAGTTAGTGGCGAAGCTCAATCGGTGAAGGGTAGAAACGGACGCCTGTAAACGTGCACCGCCCAGAAGGACTGAACAAGGAGTGCGGTGGTACCCTAATGTGTATGGTAAGATAAGGGGATGCAGTAAAGCCGAACGAGTGCCATACAGTAAAGAAGGCTGAAACCTGGAGTGGTATGGAGTTAGTCAATGACGGCCAGGGAAGAAACCGATAGCATACGATCAGACTCCTGGTGGGGAATGAGCACGAAAATTTTGTGAGCGGGAACCCGCTCACCAGACAAGATCCCCGAGCGCTTCTTGTACTCCGAAGTTAGTGACAAGATATATGTAGGCTAGTGATGGATTATTACATATGCCAGCGGTGGATGATTGTACTTGCTTGCGTGTGTGACCAAGGCCTGATTACAGGTATCCAACATAAGAACGCCAGCGACCTGTAATACAAGATTGGGATGGAACCGAATTAGAGAAAAATCTCGCAACCTCACCAGAAGCTTGATATACCACGGGTCCGAAGGATAACCACTATAGTAGTACCAGGCCTGAACGCATGTGACTAGCATCTACTGGTTTAATTGGGCGGAAAGGCAAAATGCATTGGGACACACCTCCATATAGGCTATTAAATTGATTACGAGTACGATTAGTGACTCGATAGTGTCAATGTCATACACTCACACTGCTGAGACGACGACGCCGAGCAAGCAAGCACCTAGACTGGGAATATTGATGGTCAGTGATAGGACGGGGGGAGGGGGGAGGGAACATACGTGTCGTCCAAGACGCCCATTGCCAGTGGAGGAAGAGAACGGGTGAGGTGAGTTACATAGTACGGGAAGCAGAAGGTGCTATCTTATATGAATCTAATCTAGTAAATTCATAAACTGAGCGGACAACCAAAACGTGCGCCATAGCTCCAGTTTCACGTGGGATGCGCGAACGTTAACTTCCGCTCGCATCGGCAGCGTACTTGCAAATTGTGCATTAGCTCACGTGCAAAGTGCGATTAGTGTCGCTGCGATACTTGTCTACCCCATTACGATAAGGCAGTACTTGATTCATCCTGTCCGCAAGGCACGATTACTATCTACCGTCATGTCTCAGGCACTGGCGACCCTAGACTGACATTGGACCTCGGAGGAACAGTGACCCTGCCCACATGCCCTCGCAACAAATCTGCTTTGGAGGGAACAACCATCTGGGGTGAACGTTACGTTAGTGACCCTGCCTACACGCCCGCAACAACTTTCCAATCACGAACATGAATCACCCTTGACTCTCTTCCCCATAGGCATTACTCTTGTGCTTTGGCGTAAACGCCCACGTCTCCGGCGCACGCCCGAGGAACATCTCCGAGATCCGGACCCAATCCTGGCTGTTTGGACTTGCAAAGAGCGTTTCTGGTATAACACCCTCGTCAGTCTCTGAACCTTCTTCGCTGCACAGCAGCGACACGACGTACCGAGCTCGTCCCGACCTTGAAAGGCCGGCGCACGCTCGTTGATGCCCGCGGGCAACCGCTCGAGCAGGCCGATAGGAATATAGCGGTATTGGAAGGACAGTGCCTCGCAGAGGTATCGACGCGTCTTGTTCACGCCCACCGTGTCCGTCCCGAAATGGGTCAAACCGTACTCTACATACTGCCCCCAAGTCAGAACGAAGGCGCGACGTGGAGAGGAAGAAAGAACACGCGACGCAGCATACCTTGCGAACGAGCTCGAGGCGCTCCCGCGAGCTAATGTCCCATTCCCGTCGCTCTTTGACTTCGGTGAATATCCATGGCTTGATGAGCGCGCCCCGTCCGATCATGATACCATCTACGCCCGTGGTTTCGACCTTTTCCCAGTAGTCTTGGGAGGAGAAACAGTCACCGCCACCAAAGATGGGGACGGGGGTCACTGAGAAAGTAAGGTGAGGGCACCATTCGAACGATGAAGGTCCGGGAAGGGGGACTTACGTCCTTCATCTGCTTCGCACGCGCGAACGGCATCCACGCACTCTTTGATGTAGCCCCAATCCGCCAGCTTGGTATAACGTTGCTGCCGCGTGCGTCCATGCAGCTGTGCGCCCACGCCCCGTCAGTGTGAAAGAGAAGGGGAAACAGTTTACACTTGCCGTCATACAACCGACACCCCACTCGGAACTCAACCGAGGCATGAGCTTGTGTGCGGTGTTGCGTCCTTCTTTGACCCCTGTGCGGAGTTTGACCGTGACTGGTATCTCGCCGAGTGCTTTGTTCATCCCGACGACGATTTTCCCCAATTTTGCTGGCGTGTCGAGGACTGCGGGCGCATATAAATATAGTGAATCGGAAGTGATTGAATGCGGGAGTAGGACTCACGAGCGGATCCACTGCCAGCTTTAAACACCAGATCGATGGGGCAACCGCAGTTGATATCTACAAAGTCGATGCCGTTCGCAAATTCTCTACCGAGGACCTCTGCGGTCGGCACCATCGTCGAGGGCTTGTTTCCCGCGAGTTGTACACCAAAGATGGTTTCGGAGGGGTGTCGACGGACTAGGGACCATTCCTCGCGAGAAGAAGTGAGAAAAGAGGTAGCGAGGCCCACTGACACACATGCGGTTGAGTGAAGAACCAAGGCAAAGAAGAGACGTTAGGTGCTCACTCTCCCCACACGTTATATCGGCGCCGAGGGTAACACATAGTCGCCGGAATGGCTTGGAGCGTTTTCAGAGGATAGCTTGAATCGAAAGGCTCAACCCACCAAGTTGCCAACAGTTGTGAGAGGTGCGAGATCTTAGAAGAGCTAAGAACATTTCATTCCGGAAATCACAACGACGGTATCTCACAGGTTTTTCCCGTCCAATGCAGCCTCTTCTTTTCAGGGAAGCGCGTAGGCACATCAGGGGCGTCATTTTGATCTAAAGCGTCGCCTGTTCGCTTCGTTACAATCTCGTCGATTCGCTGAGGAACTTCTTGTTGTGCCTGTTCCCCAGGAGCTGGTATATCCCCGTCCAATTGTTTTCCGACTTCTATTCCTTTGAGGTATGCGTTTGTGATAGGTCTCGGGTACTGTTTCACGGTTCGCCGAAACCAAAGAGTAACAAACGACTAAAGACTCGCCTTGTTTTGGCGAAGTAATTTTAGAGTTTCTGCGCTCGCCTGGTTGAGTTCTGTATTGGTGAGAGCGATTCTGGACTTTTTTTCTTCATCCGTAATCAGAATGACAGCGCCCCCCTCGTCCACGCGTGCATGGGCACCAAGGAACCGACATTTGAGCCCAAGACGACACTCGCCAGCCTCTTCGAAACTTGGACAAGTGGTGCTGAAATCGAGAGATAAAACAGGTGCGGATTCGTCATTCATGTCTGTCGCAACAAAAGGTGGGGTGTTTGTGATGCTGCTTGCTAATGGGAGCTTGATGTCCCCCGGTTTGGCCACGAGATACGCAGGGATGTCATGTGTGAACCGGCATCTAGACGTACATCAGTATCAACAACGCAGAGTTATGAGCTGAAGCTAGGTGGATAACTTACTCGGATCCATGCTCGCACATCGTCCCGTTTGCAACGCGCCAGCAGAGCTCTAGCTCATCTCGCACTTTTGCGAACCGCCGGCCCTTGTTGGCACCTCTGTGGGCTTTTTTCTGCTGTTTGGTTAGCTTCTTGCCGCCACCTGGGTTCGAGTCATTCTCTGCGATGGGATTGACGGGGCGCCCAGTATGAGATGTAGATCCTTCCGCGGCATCATCGTCGGCTGGTGGACGGGCGACGTTGCTAAGTAGGAATCTGCAGATCGTTGGAAGCAGATCGACGGAGAACGCAGCGCTGTACATACTCGGCTTTGACGGGGGCAGTCCCTGGAGGAAGGCTCATCATTGGGCGTGACTGCTGTCGTTATCAGGCTTGAAAGCTTGATTTGTCGCGACGGGACATGCGACGCAGTGGCTGCGCAAAAAAAGAGGGGCGACGTCGCGCCGGACGGCGAGCAAAGATGCGATGGACAAGTTCGCAGCGCTTGAACCCACAAAATTATACTCGAATCCTTCTCAGCACCAACGACCACAGTCGTTCCAGACAGCGACGAGCCATGTAAAGCGACCATCCATCGCGAGACACTCGGCCGGGTACTTCAATGCACGAACGTCAGCACCTGCACCGGTTCTCGCAGCAACCAAACCATCCAAGCCGCACATTGGGAAGCTCCCAGCCGACTTGCATGCGCTGGTGTTGGTGCACCTCCCCATCCCAGATGTCGCGAGGTACGCTAGAGCGAGCAGGGCAACGAGTAGGGTCGCAAGGGACGAGACTCTCTGGGAACGGCGCTGGCTCGACCTCGCTACACAGAGGCTCGGACTCAGCCCCATCCTCGACGAGCTCGAGGCCAGAGCCAAGGCCGACAAGGACAAGCAAAACGGCAGCGCTCACAGACCTGCGACCCTTGCCGTCTCCTCCCTCGACGACGACGACTTTGGCGACTTTGCCTCTGCCCATCCACCTGCGCTCCTGGATTTCTCGAGCTCAGCGCCGTTGAGCAGCGTAGACACATACGAGCCTGGAAAGCCGACCCCGACGTTCCGCGCAAAGTATATACGGGCACATACGCTACTACTCCCCCTCTTGCCCGCCCCGAATGCACCACCCCACATCATCCTCGCCTCGCTTACTTCGTGCTTACAGTCACGTTCGGATTCTGCCCATACTCTCCTTACACAAGCTCGCGTGCTGCACCTCCTTGCACGGTTTCTGTCCCCCACCATCAAGCCTGTATCCACGTGGGATCTCCGTCTCGCTTCTCTCAAGGCTTCTTTGGACAGGTTCGATGCCAGTCTGCTGACAGCATTCGATGCGGCGGATACGGGCGATGACGAGGCGCGAATGAAAGAGGCGTCATCTGCAAGTTGGGAGGTATCGGTCTGCATGAACGGGATCGGACGGCGAACCAGCAAACTCAGTGTGGCAGGAGGAGATTGGGAGATGGGCAGGCTTTGGGCAGAGAAGAGAGAGGTCTTTTACGAGCAGGGAAAGTGGGATCCGTCTGCCAACTTTACGTGCGTCCGTCTCCCCTTCATTCGTTGGTTTGCTGTTGATTAGCATGTAGAAAGGATGCCCGCCTCGATTTTACTCCCATGGATGGATTCATGTCCCACGTTCTTGCTGCCATCGAGGATGATGGGGCGAGGGCTCTCAGGGTGTTTCCACACGAGTCCGGCGTGTTGCTTGCGTTTGCAGAGAGAGTCGCTAATGATGTGGTAAGTAGGCAGTCATCGCGCGCCGTCTCGGATCGTATCATTCATGGTCGGGCTATGCTGATGTGTTTGTTCTTTCGACGCGCATATACCTCTATATTTGACGCATAAACACCCACCACGCCCGCACGTTGTCACCCGATCCTATTTCATCGTGTTTCACTTGGTCTGAAAGATATCAGAATACATCTCCTCCCTGCTTGCGCATGCACGAGCAATCGGCATACCCCTTTTCCTATCGGCGACTGCTGCATGCTTTAGAGAGGCGTTCAGAGTCGTCGATAGCATCCTCGCAGTCTCGGGCAGCCCGAACAACGAAGGAGGCGAGGGTGAGCGGGGAGCGGTAAAGATACTGCAAGCCGAGGATGTCGTGTGCGTATCCAGTCCATCGTCCCTACCCTACTCTACGTGACAGAGCCCCATTCTCATTATGGAGTCAGTTACAAGATGTTCGAACCAAATATGGACGAGTATCTTGATGACGAGATGGAGGAACTCAAACGCGCCTTTGAAGTGGTCTGTAAAGATTGGGAACGTTCGGTACGCATTCATACCCATCCCCAGCTCTGTGCCTTCCCATCACTCACGACCCTCGTGCTCTTTACCTTGCTTTCACGCTATAGGTCAAGCCCGACGGTCATGTACGCTCCCGATCGCAATTTCAGACACAGGGTCCCCAAGCTCAGGCGCGCTTCCTTAACTCGCAAAATCCTGCGCTAATGAAGCGCAACGTGCTGGCATCCTTCACGGACGCACTCTTACTGCCAGTGACGATTGTCCCGCGCGCCGTCGGTGCTGGCGTGGGTGCAGTGGGTGCCATCGGTACCGGCGTTGGTGCCGCGATCGGAACTGGCGTCGGGGCGGTGGGAACAGGCGTTGTACAGGGGATCGCTATGCTGAATCCGCAGCGGTGGGTGGGGAATGGTGGTGCGGTCGGTGTTTCTAGTGGGAATATGGGTGAGGGCATGGGCTCGACACCACGCGACGGGTATGAGAGCTTTGATAAGGACGGGGCATTGTTCGAGGTTGGGGAGGTCGAAGACGAGGGTGAGGACACGGACACAGAGGAGGGAGGGGGCGGCGTGGACGTGGAGGACGAAGCTGGATGGGGCGAGTTTGCAGAGAATCGGACAAGCGAGAACGGGGTTTCCGGTGCCGGTGCTGGTGGGTTCGACGCGGCGGCGTTGCCCAAGCGGACGAGCTCGACGTTGGACGCTGTGGGTACGAAGATCGCGCCATCGACGTCCACGTCAACGAGTGCATCAACATCCACAAACGACATATCGAGTTCTTCGAGGACACGGCACGCCA
>JBBPQE010000693.1:0-13888 GCA_038092335.1 Boletus vinaceobasis
TCTTGCAGCTGAACTGTTTTCCCATTTTCCCGTCTGGTTTGGTTGATTTCAATTCCGTCGCCGTCCGTCTTACTATTCACTTAATACACTTTTTCGTCTTATATACACAAATGGTATCATGCTTTTACTTGTTTTTTCATGCTTGTGAGGTCTGGAAAAGCGTGCAGTAAGTAAAATAAGTTACAGACTCTCCTTGTAGCGTGCTTGTTTCGCTTTTTCGGACTGGTCCTTAATTTACGCTTAGTTAGTGAGAAAAGTATGAATAAGCGTGAATAAGCGGCACTCTGTTTTCCTGATGCACCACACTCTCCCCCTCAACATGGGCATCTCCGTGTGCTTCCTCTGCTGGATTGCTGCTGGCCATTGTGTCTGCAGACTCGGGTGTGACGCTTTCCCTTCGTTTGACAATCTTGGCCACCACTTCACCCCTTCACCCTTTCGAGTGATATGGCTCGTCGGGAGGCTCTGGAGGCACATCTGGATGACGTGCGTCGTCACCCGTTGTGTCTGCAGTGTCTTTCGATAGTCTGCACTCGTCGGTCTCTCTTGGTTGGTCCTGGCTGTGCGACGCACTCCGTGTGCTCACACCAGTCGTCACATGGTTGCCTTGGTCCCGAGTGACCTCAGCTTCATCTGGTTCAGTGTTGCTGGTCGCTAATCGACTGTTTCGCTCTCCCTCGAGCAGCGCACTGGACTGGTCTGATACTTTGTCGATGCATTCCAATGCTCAACAATCTTTGCTGGTTGTTCGAGTTATCTCGTCAACCTTTCCACCCTTGACTTTGTTACCTGCTGCCCCCTCGTGGCTTTTCGCCACCACTTGGTCCTCTCTGCTCGAGCTCTCGTCTTGTGGCATCCATATGGGCTGTGTGGTACCTGATTTGTCGTCTGTGGGTTCTTGCAACTGGTCTGCTGGCACTACTGGCCGCGCGCTTGTTGCATTTATGGTTGGTGTGTCAGTGGTCTTGGCGATAACCTGCTGACTTATTTCTGGGGTTCGTTGTTGGGGTGTGACTGACTCTGTGCGACGGAACTCCATGTCATCACCATTGTCCTTCTAGCTACTCACTGGGGTTGCAAACATACCAACAGGCCTATGCTCCATGACTTCCTTGTCTGGACACTGCACTGTGGCTTCCTGCTTGCCAACTCTCCTGTGCGATAGCTCGCTTTTCCCGCCCTCAATTTCGACTATTCCATGGCCATTTGTGTGAAGCCTTGTGTGATTTCTGACCTGTCCAAGCTCGCGTGCACTGTTGAAGCACTTTGTAAGGTGTTTGATGCATTCCCGTGCCGTAGTAAGGTGCCGAAAATGATTAGAAATCAATTTTGGAACTGTGCATTCAATAATGCGTCGGATGAGGGAGTCTCGGACTTCGCTGAAAGCAGCTGGTGGGGTTCCCGCGACATAACTGGCTAATCCTTGCCGTTCTGTGAGTTGTTGGATTGTTGTGCGCCACGCTGACCAATTTCGGCCGTCTGGTCACAACTTGATGATCTCAACCTCATCTTCGGCCATTGAGGGAATTTGAGTGCTGAGTGAGCTTGGGCTACTGAGCACCAGGGCTCATAACCTGTGGAAGAGCTTTATAGTAGCTCTGTAGGGTTCTCAGTAATGTCACTGAGGAAAAGACTACAGTACAAAATGTCTAAGTAAGGGTGCTTAGGTAAGCTACCAAATATGTAACTAATAATTCCAACACACCTGTCCTACTTTTTCCTCAAATCCTAAGAGAACCCAACAAGTCCAGCAAGTCAAGAAGGATGACTTGCCAAAACTACAGGAAATTGAGGACGATGACGAAGAGGATGGACATGTTTGAAAGATATCTTTCATGTCGTTGGATTTTTAAAAGGGAGATCTATTTCAACATTAGCTTCTCCCTCTCCTAAAGTCTGTGCTGTACAAGTATCAAGTACTCCATCTATGCGAATTCCAATCCAACTCCTTGTACCATTGCACACCTTGAAAACTGTCGACACCCGAGCTTTGATCAATAGTGGTCCAACAATTTCCTGCATTAACTGGGATTTTGTTTGAAAAAACAAACTCCCCACCACTAAACTGCCAAAACCCCTTTTCGCCCGAAATGCTGACAATTCTGTAAACAAGAAAGGTGTTATCAAATATACCACTTCCCTTTTCCTTAATATCGAAGGAATTGCCCTTCAACATACTTTCTATGTCATGTCCCTCAACGAAAACGTAATCCTTGGACTCCCATGGCTAAAACAAACCAACCCTTCCATCGACTGGAATAAACAAACCCTTGCCATAGATGAAGCCCTAGACCAATCCAAGGAATTATTCTCCCTCTACTCTAAAGACTCCAAACGACACGACGCCTTCTTCCACAAACCAACTTTTCGACCACCAAAACATGTTCACGTTAATGCAGTCACCGACTCCCACCCCTTTCAATATAACAACTGGGAAGAGGAATCCACCTTCATATCCCGAGCCTATGACAATAAGACAATCCACTGTATTATCCGATGCGGATCACGTTACATCCCACTGGGATCTCCGATTATTGCCAAATTAACCACCACCACTAAATTAGCCATGGTGGCCAAGAAGAACAAACCCAAAACTTCCCTTCCCCTGAAATACTCCGAATTCTCCTCTGTCTTCTCAAAGGAAGCCAACAATCACACTCCCCCGTCCCAACCCTATGATCACGAAATCAATCTATCCGGGATGTTCACACCAAAAGTAGGAAATGTCTATCCGCTCTCTCCAGAAGAACAAATAGCCACCAAGAATTTCCTTGACAAAAACCTTAAAGCAAATAAAATTCGACCTTCCAATTCCCCCCAGGCCTCTCCTTTTTTCTTTGTCAAGAAAAAGGATGGAGGACTCTGTCCTTGCCAAGATTACCAATATCTTAATGAACATACTGTTCGTGACGCCTACCCTCTTCCCCTTATCTCAGATCTCATCGACAAACTGCGCGGAGCTAAGGTCTTCACCAAGTTTGACGTACGGTGGGGATATAACAACGTCCAGATCAAAGACAGACACCAATGGAAGGCTGCGTTCATCACCCATAAAGGACTTTTTGAACCAACCGTCATGTTCTTTGGTCTCACAAACTCTCCAGCCACATTCCAACACTTCATGAACGACTCCTTTCGCAACATGATCTCCAAAGGATGGCTCGTCATCTATATGGACGACCTCCTCATCTTTTCTCCCGATGAGGCCACCCACACCAAGCGAACCAAATGGGTCCTCCAACGGATGGCTGAGCTAGACCTACATCTAAAATTGGAAAAATGCAAGTTTGCTGTCCAAGAAGTTGATTACCTGGGAATGATAGTAAAACCTGGCGAACTTGCCATGGACCCCATAAAACTTGACAGAATCACAAGTTGGCCCACCCCCTCCAAGGTCAAGGACGTGCGATCCTTCCTTGGCTTCGCCAATTTCTACCGACAATTTATTCCCGACTACTCCAACATTGCTCATCCCCTTATCGACCTCACCAAAAAAAATCTTTCTTGGAACTGGACCCCTCTTTGCCAACAAGCGTTTGATCGCCTTAAGGCCCTCTTCCTCTCAAAGCCAGTCCTTCACCTGTAGAATGGTTGTAGTCACTGGAGGAGTAACTACAGTATGAAGTGTCTAAGTAAGGAAGCTTAGATAAGCTACTAAATATGGCATCAATATTCCAACATCACCTCCCTGACTTATCCGCTCCCTTCGCCATCACTACCGATGCCTCCAAATTTGCCTCTGGAGGAATTCTCTTTCAATCCGACTCCAATGGCGACTGGCATTCTTGTTCCTACTTGTCTCAATTCTTCTCCTCCGCTGAACGGAACTATGACATTGATGATCGGGAACTCCTGGCCATCCTCCATGCCCTCAAAGCTTGGTGTCACTATCTTCATGGTAAAGAAGCGGTACAACGACTTCTTCATGTGCACAGCCAAGGGCAAGCAGGGAGTTATGAAGCTTAGTGGAGAAACTCACTAAGCAAGTATGAGTCTGTACCACAAGATGGAATTGAACTTGAAGTGTTGACGAAGAGTTAAGCTGGAGAGCTTAGGAGTGCTAGTGGGCACTGAAAGGACTCGATGAGAACTTGTATTGAAGGGACAAAGAGTCCCTGCCTATATACTACAGGAGAGTAAGGCTCAAGCGGAGCTTGAACTACGTAAGATAATGCCCTCAGACCATAGAAGAGTGAGAAGGATACGCCATTGGCTGTATCTGTAAGCCTCTCAGTCAGCATCAGTCAGCATGACTGAGCATATGATGTCATGAGTCTAGAACCAGGGTAGAGGGTTCTGATGTCATAGGTCTGGACCATGACATCATAGGTCACGTGATCAAAGTCTAGAGCAGTCTATAAAGACACGTCTAGGTGCGAAGCACAAGGCACAAAGTCTATAGTAAAATAGGTCTTGTAAGTAGGAAATAGTCTGTTAGACAATAAGAAACTATATAGTTTCAATACACGGCTCTCCATTTCCTGTCCAAGCTTTCACTGACCACAAAAACCTTACCTATTTCCACCAACCACAAAACCTCAACCACAGGCAAGCTCACTGGCTCCTCAACCTCAGCGACTTTGACCTCAAAATAATTCATGTCCCAGGGAAACTTCTCTTTGGGCCCGACGCACTCTCACGTCAACTGGACCATTTCCCTCCCATTACCAAGGAAAATGATGGCGTCACCCTTCTCCCTCCCTCTCTCTTTGTCAATCTCATCGACATCACCCTCTCTCGCAAAATTGCTTCCTCTTCCTCCTCTGACCCCCTCATCCTTCAATCCCTTTAGTCAATAAATGATGATGTTCCATTTGCCTTTCAATCCTGCCTGTCCGACTGGCAAATGACTGATGGCGTCCTCACCTACCAGGTTCGTGTCTATGTCCCTGATGACGCCTCCCTTCGCCAATCTATTCTTCAACAGTGCCACGACCATGAATCCGCGGGACATCCCGGCTACCTGAAGACTCGGCAGTTAGTTGCCTCTGAGTTCTGGTGGCCTGGCCTTGCTTTCTACGTCTGCCACTATGTTGCTGGCTGTACAGTCTGTCAACAGAATAAGGCAAACACACACCCCACCATACCCCCCCTCTCGCCTATTCCCTCCTCTGCCTCTCGCCCTTTCCAGCAAATCTCCTGTGATCTCATCACCGATTTACCCCTTTCGTCCTCTTTCAACTCTTTGCTGGTCATGGTCGACCATGGCCTTACTAAGGGGGTAATTCTCTGCCCCACAAAGAAAACAGTCACTGCCAATGTAACAAAGTGACAATTTCTTTTATCTTATCTTATCATATCAAAGCCACGTGTTTATCTAATCTCATAATATAGACGTGGACTTGTAACTTTTCTTTCTCTTTCTCTCGCGCTCACAGACGCTTTCCCTATTTAGTTATATTCACGTTCTCACGAGATCTCATCTCGTTCACACGTTCATTACCATATGTCTTCCTTTTCATTTCCGCTTTATGCTTCCATTCTTTCCCACGGTAATCACCATGCTATGCTTCTCTTCCATTCTGCCACACCATGTGTGTGCAGCATGTATTTAATTACCGTTACAATATGTCCACATGTAGTAGTGTACAGCTTGGTCTGTGCACATTAGGCCACACTATATAAACCCCAAGGAACTACTGGACGCCCTTCAGTTTAGTTCTTTTGATCTCTCCCCTTGAAGATCATGAGCATAGCTCAATCCCCTCCATTCCTTTACGGTTCAACGTGTGCAGCCTAGAGTGGCCTAGGGCCAATCTTACGAAGTACGACCTTCGAGGTTGTTTCAGCCAAAGGAATAGCCTCCCTATTCTTCCACAAAGTCTTCCTCCACTTTGGACTCTTTGACAAAGTAATCTCTGATCGCAGACCTCAATTTGCATCCTCCTTTGCCAAAGAACTTGGAAAACTCCTGAAATATGACTTATCCCTCTCTACCGCCTACCACCCTCAAACCGATGGAGAAATGGAACAGGTTAACCAAGAAGTAGAAACTTATTTGTGAATCTTTTGTGGCAACAACCCCACATCTTGGGCGGAAATGATTCCTCATGCAGAATTCGCCCACAATCACCGACCCCATTCCATTACAAATCAGTCCCCGTTCTATCTCATGATGGGATACGAACCCCACCCCCTTCCTACCATCCTCATCCAGACCAAACTTTCTGCTGTCGAATCCAGAATCAAATCCCTATCCGCCACCTGAGACAAAGCTCTGGCGTCCCACAAACTTGCCAGACAAATCATGGCATCACAAACCCGATGACCCTTCCTTCCTTTAAAAATTGGAGACAAAGTATGGCTTGAAGCCAGAAATCTCAAACAGTCTATCACCTCCCCTAAATTCGCCCCTAAACGAGAAGGACCTTTTGTCATCACCAAAGTCCTATCCCCTATCACCTATCAACTCCACCTCCCCAAGACGTGGCAGATTCATCCCGTCTTCCACGCTTCACTCTTATCACCCTATAGGGAGAACTCCGTCCATGGGAAGAATTTCCCAAAACCTCCATCTGACCTCATAGATCATGAGGAGGAATACGAAATAGACTGGATCTTGCATCACAAAGGAGCTCCGTCGCATCGAAAGTTCCTGATCCGATGGAAAGGGTACTTTGCAGAAGATGACTCATGGATCCCCGAATGGAACTTGAAAAATGCCCAGACCACCTTGACCGCCTATAAGAAACTCCACCCCACAATATTCCCCCTCAATTCTCATTGAAATCATTACCACCATGGCCATCGAACTTAACCAGACACCTCCATCTCCTACCATCTCAACCGAATCTTCTATTCCTCCTTCTTCCTTAGTTAATGATATTTCTTGTCCTTCCTCTCCTTCTTCTCTAATGAATCGTTCCCCATTAAACCTTGAAAACCTTCATACCAATAACTTCTCATCCTCTGCTGCTGCTTCACTTGATCTTGCATTCCGAGCAGCTAGAGCTTCTTACGGACTTAACAACTCCCCCTCTCCCAACGATGAAACTCACCCTCCAACCCCTCACGTCGAACCAGACCAACCCACATCTATTGCCAACACTCCTAGAGGAGTACTCTCAGTCGACGTTCCCCTTTATGCCCATCGACTCCACCCGGACTTTCCCTCTGCTGATGACATTCATACTCTTGATCATTATCTCACCAACTCCCGATCAACGCCTTTCTCGACATGGGATCCCCCCTCCATGTGCTCCAGCAAGTGTTCCTACAAACATCTCACCTTGCCCTTTTCGCCAATCCCATTACCCCTCATGCTCATGCAGCGTTCTATTGAACCATCCTCCGAGATATCCAACAGGAGTTACACAGGTCTCTCGCTCTCGCACTACACCAGTTAGGGATGGTTGAATTCCTCCAAGATGTTGACAGATACATCCATGAGTTAGCTGGATGACCCAGTCCTACTACCCCTTCCGTATCCTCAAAACCCCTCTCTCTGTAATGAAGTGACAATTTCTTTTCCTTGATCTTATCTAATCTTATCTTATCAAGCCACGTGATTATCTTATCTCACAACATAGATGTGGACTTGTAACTTTTCTTTCTCTTTCTCTCGTGCTCACAGACACTTTCTCTATTTAGTTATATTCATGTTCATTACTGTATGTCTTCTATTTCATTTTCGCCCTATGCTTCCATTTCACTCCCACGGTAATCACCGTGTTATGCTTCTCTTCCATTCTGCCACACCATGTGTGTGCAGCACCTATTTAATCTCCGTAGTAATATGTCCACATGTAGTAGTGTACAGCTTGGTCTGTGCGCATTATGCCAGACTATATAAACCCCAAGGAACTACTGGACGTCCTCAAGTTTAGTTCTCTTGGTTTGTCCCTTGAGATAAAGTTCCCTTCATAAGTCCCCTCCCTAGTATCTAGTGATAAGCCTAGGATCCCTTTGCTATAGGATCTTCAAGGTTGTTTCACTCTCCTGCAGAGATAGATGTCATGACCCATGTAGAAGCCATATGGACCGGATACAACGGAGAAACCCCTCTTCCCTTGGACCACCCCAGATACCATCAGGTATGTTATCATTGCCACCGCCTTGGGCATTTTCGCCCCACCTGTTGATTCTACCAATGCCCCATCTGCCTCAGATGGAGTCCTGGCCATACCCAAAACCACTGTTCACTCCGTTGTCCTACTCCACTGATCTCCCCCTCCTCGTCCTCCTCCCGTTCGTCGCAACCTCCTTGGGCCAACACCACACCATTCCAACCGCCACTGCCCACTCCCTGCCGACGAACATCCATATTTAACCATCATCAACCTCTTTGCAGGCAGTCGCCTCGATCCATGTCCCCTCTCAACAACTATGACAATGCCCTTGACGACGTCGCCTGGGGAAATATCACTGGCTCTCCAGCAGAAGGATATCTTGATTTATAAGATGTCAATCATCTGTTGATTTTCATTGGAAACTCAACCCCTAGCGAGGGGGTAATGTTACAATCCGTTTTCACTTTCTTCCCTGCTTTCCTTTCTCTATGGAAACCCTTAGCTTTGGACTAACAACCATGCCGTTGAGGCCCCACATGGTCTTCTTCACGATTTGTATTACTTCGGTGACCTTCTCTTCGCTTCTTCTGACTCACCCAAGGTATATTACTTAAGAAACCTTCTTTGATGTTCCACTGAGTTCCTTGTTAGTCATCTTGATTCTTTAACCTTCCATTACATTCCATTGGCCTCTATATAAGACCAGTCTCGAGACAATGTATCCCTTAACCTAGATCTACTCTAGAATATACCTTGTACATCGCCCCTGGATCTCTATAAGTCTCCTGGCTACTTCAAGTGCCAGCTTCGTCCTGTAAACCCTTGAACCACTGGTAGCCATTCTGCTACCAGCTTCAGAGGAGACGACCTCTCTTCTTTTGCAAATCCCTTGAACCCTTGACCTGAGAGTCTACACTCGTTCCTACATGGATACGAACGTAACACCACGCAATAATATAATCTTCCTTGTCTACAAGCATGCAGGGCGTTTGCAAAACTGAATAGGCATACCATGGATCCTGTTTACTTTGCAACATGTCTTGCATAATTTCCCCTATGAATCCTCAGGCAATGTAACGAATCGTTGCACTTCGTCGTTACTTTCTTTTCCTTTTACTTAGTTCACTACTGATCACTACTACTGATCATACGTTCTCTCATCAGACGATTAGATTCCTTATCTTATCTTATCATGTCACACGATCTATCACGTGACCGTGGTAACCTTTCCTTTATATCACATTCCTTACTTCCCTTCATCACACGTCTAGACCTTACAGTCCGACATCCGCTCTAGACCAACACACGGTAACCGCATTCCTTTAATTACCGTTGGTCCAGATCCTTTCCCGCAGTCCATGACATCATTACATTACATCCTTACTCATCCCTTTCCCACATGATGTCATACCCTATGACCTACTTCCTTATTTAGCATATACCTAGATGGTCTGTGCATGTACTTCTACTGTATAAATACCAGGACTCCCTAAACGAACACCCCAGTTCATTTATAGTCGATCTCCTATTGTCTTAAGCTTTGTGCTAAGCAAGTCACATCTTCCCTTCCTTAAAGACAATACGCTAAGTGGTTCAAGCAAACCCACTAACGTCCGTCAAGGATCAAAGTGACACAAGCGACCTACTATGGTCTATTCCTACGAGAGTCCAAGTCCTTACAAGTCTACGTCCTTTCCTTTATCTTGGTTGTTGCCATTACATGTTCACATATCTCTACGGATCCTTGATACGTTTCAGGCGAAGTGCGCTTCTGTGGACATGTTAAAGCAAGGCAGCAGGTCTAACCAGCCAGGCAGTGAGCCCTCAGTTATCCAATTCGAATTGATGGCACTGACAGGTGTTTTTTCATGTTTCCACCAGCATGCTCACAATGTGATCTGCTTCCACAGCAACCCCCAGAGGGATCCATACATTAGGTATTGCAACATTGGGGCGATCTGAATCGTGAACTAAGGGGTGGTAGTGCTCCTGCATGTAACTTGCAATCAGATCAACAAGTTGAATGGGGGACCCAGTAGGGCACTCAATGGTAGGCAGGAGTGCTGACATTATGGAGCAAAGCAGTTTTCCAATCAGGCTGAGATGGTGTTGGCAGTTGTCATAACAACCACTGGCTGCCTCGCAAAACATTACTTCAGATGCTGGCTGGTCAATAGCCCCACCTGACTACAACTCACGGACTTCCGCCTCTCGCTCCGCTTATAATTGTGAGCATTGTAGGAGATCTTTCCTGATAAAAATTCAAGTTCTGAGTCAACAGCAATCCTTCAACTGACCCTCTGGTCACAGGCATTGTACATTGCATTGTGATAATCTGCACACTGTCAACATAGTTGAATTACCAACTATTGAAGGCAGTAATTGTCACATCGTCCATTTCTCCTACATTGGAGTGCTTGCGCTGGAACTCTGAATCAAATTGAAATATACACATATATTGTTGAAATATTGATTCCATATTTAGTAGCTTACCTAAGCTTCCTTACTTAGACACTTCGTACTGTAGTTACTTCTCCAGTGACTACAACCATTCTACAGGTACAGTACTTCTACTTACCCTAATACATAGTGAAATTACTGAGAACCCTACAGAGCTACTATAAAGCTCTTCTACATATATCATCTATCAAGTTATTTGTGCTTGTTTGAAATCAATCTGCCAGACCTGAGCTTATGGCAAATGTTCTTTTCAGAAGTTGGCACATTTGTATCTGGGAGCATAGGGGATTTGCAGGTGCACATGGACCGCCGTTCCTGGATGTCTGCAGGTAGTCCAAAAGGCACCAGGTCATTAGTACAGGTGGCAAGGTCTCTATACATTATTTTGCACCATTGTCCATCAGATGTGCAGATGCTGCAACTTCATTTGATTTATGCTTCTTAGCGGGAGGCAGATCGCGCTGTTCTACTTCATCTGGCAGGCATGTCAGAAGGCACTCAGAAATGTTGCATGCATCACTGCACTTTCTGTGTTACCTTCGCACTTAGTCTTTCTTGATCCAATGGCAGCAGAGCCAGGAGCCACAATGTCTGCAATGTTTGATGATGTGAATCCCCTTGTTCATCAACATGTTCATCAAGCTACCATATCTGATTCAATACTCCCCAATTCATTCTTCTTTCCTTTCTCTGCTTGCACAGTCACTGCGCCTGTGATGTAAATCAACTGAGATACACGTTTCTGCAATTGCCCATTACCTCTTTCACTGTGGCCATTGGACCTATCTCCAACCTTTCCAGATGTCCGCCTAGGTTTCACAGAGTTAATACGATTCAGGATGGACTTCCACACCTCTGGTGGAGCAGCATCATGCATTGCAGAGGATGTGGTGAAGTGCATATCTGCAAGAGCTTATCAATTCACAGGGCGGGTGCAGCCATGGGCATGGCCAGTACCAACAAATATAATGGGTGCCATACCTGGTTTTGCAGTTCCCCCGCTGTGTCTGGTTGAGTTTGTAGCTTGGCTGGTAGTATGCTCTGCAATATTTGTCACCATCCCATTCTGTCCCTGTTACGATCCTAACTAGCTCAGAGGTGTAGGGTAGGGAGGAACACTGGAGCCTCAAGAAAAGGAAGAAAAGGATAAGCATAGAAAAAGAATTATAGGAAAAGGAGATCTCTTGTAGTGGATATTGACAAGGTCGCTTCGTAGACCTTAACTATCTTGGTGGACCACACTGGGCTTACTCTGCCAGTGTATCTCTTCTAGGTTCTCACGGTCGATAGGGCAAAAGGGAAGATGATGTAATGAAGTGACAATTTCACTTTTTATCTTTTTTGGAAGAGGAATCAAGCACAGGTTTATCGTCTCTGCCACGCTCACTAGGAGTCGCCTCTGACGTAAAAGGAATAGTGTCCGTGGAGCTGTCGGAGTCAGTCTCCTCCACATTTAAATAATCAAACCTATTTTTGGATTTTTCTTTTTCCGCCCTTGAACCACCCTGATCGGTTCTCAGGCCTTGCCTTTTCCCTTCTTGGACAAATCCTTAAAGTAAGCGAGGGCTTCTTCGTATGACATTCCTTTTGTCGCGCGGACCCATGCTTCTTCCTTCTTTTGGGCACTTTTAACCTCATTCCGGGAGGGTTTGTCATTGTCGGAGTTGGAGTCCCAACTCTCGGCGGCTTCCTTTTTCTTGGCGGCACGTGCTTGTGCCTTCCCGCGCTTGCAGGAATACTTGTGTTTGCCAGCGAACCAGTTACAGTCCGGGCATTTCACTTTGGGCTGTTTGCAATCGGCCACCCTGTGGCCATCCTTGCCGCAATTAAAGCAGCCTTGTGATGTTGACCCTATGTCCATGGCATTAGGGTCCCTTTTGCCTCCGTTGTTTGGTTGGAAGCGCGAGGCAGCGCTACCCTTAAAGAAGCTAAATGCCTCGTGGGCACATCCAACTTCTCTGATTTCTTTTAAATAAGCGATGACGTCTGTCTGTCGCTTCCCTTGACGGAAGATCTGCGATATGATCTCCGTCTTGACATTGTTCTCCAATATATTGATGGCGTGGGTGTCGTCTATCCCCGCCTGGAGATACAGCCCTTGGAATTGAACGATAAAATCATCGGTCGGCATGGACCCTTGTTTGAGCTTTCTCAGCTCCTTCCTTGCCCAATCCTTTTGGTTGGTGGATCGGAATAACCCTTCTATATTGGCAACAAGCTCATCCCAATGATAAGTTTGCCCTTCGACGAGCTTTGTTTGTGCGAACCGCCCAGCGGTTGGCCCTTTGAGGCGGGAGAGGACAGCAACTACTGCCTCGTAGGTACCCCATCCCACATTTGCTCAGTTAACATTGAGCCAAGTTTGCATCTTGGCCCACCATTCTTCGAATTTCGCCCGGGAACCATCATATTCTCCGGGATCTGCGAAAACTTCTATTTTGCGGGAGATCCCGCTTCCTTGTGCCAGTTGTGGAGCAGCCGGTACTGCTGCGGGTGGCGCTTGTTGTCTGGGGGGTTGCCTACCCAATCTGTCGATTTTGTCTGACAAATCGACCATCATTCTTCGGAGGTCCATGATACTATTTTGTGACTCCGTAATCAAATCTGCCAATCTGTTGGCATTTGTAAGATGAGAGTGAAACTCATCGATTATAGCTTGGTTCTGGTCTTGGGCAGAGGCTTGGTTACCAATGCCAAGGTTTTCAATGAGACGCTGAGACATCGCAAATTGTTCAGTGGAAAAGAGTAAGGAAATTGTATTAAGCGGCTACTGCCGGAATTTCTTTGGCAGGTGAAGTGTGTGGTGAGGTCGTAAGACTATCCTAGAATGGGAATCGTCTTCTTCTGGTCTCAGTCTCCTAATCGTCCTTCTTTTGACGACTTTAACCTTTTTGACTGGTCTTTCTTTGACCGAGTCTTCCCTTTGTCTCTTTACAGGGGCTATCTGAGCCTCTCTGTATAGTGCGACGTAGTCTGTGCCTGTATAAGGCGAGAGATCCCTTATAGCTGGTTGCGGTTCTACGGCTTCTTCTTTCACGACAATAGGAGGTGCAGGTGGGAGGTTGTTCGGATCGAACTCTGCCTTGTCAATCTGCGTATCATAGTCAGGGAGAGCTGACTCCTGATCAACTTCGAGAGGAGTTCCCCTATCTACCAACGCGTGATAGATTCCTTCAGGGTATTCTCTGTTTAGATCGAATGGAAAGAGGTTGTGATTGATAACTTCGAGCGTCTGCTCAAAAGGTGATGGTGATCTCGTCTCTCTCACACTCTGTGCCTCTGGGGATTCTGCTCCCAGGAGGTTTCCACCTGTTCTGTCTACCCAAGCTTGGTATCTGTCTAAGCCTGCTGAAAGCGCCTCTAGCGCAGCAAGGCAACGACGGACGGGACTTAAATGGGCTTCAGGGAAGAGGGTACGG
>JBBPQE010000694.1:0-13863 GCA_038092335.1 Boletus vinaceobasis
ACAGATGTCACATTTATAACACTCCCCCAATCATGGTCCCCCTTGCCCCAGCCTCACTTTATTGGTCCCCCCCAAATACTTCCAATGTAGTTCCATGGCCCATGTATAGGTCAACTGTTCATAGCCCCTGGATACCCTCAGTACCATTGCCCTAGACAACATTGTACTCTCTGTGGAGAAGAGGGCCACCAAGCCCAGGCCAGTATCTTCAGAGACTTGAACCCCCACTTCTGGGACCTTTTCAATTACAAGATCAACAAGGGAGATAGGAGTTCCTGAGATGGAGCTTTAGGCCTACAATGGGGGTAATGTTACAAGTACATATAGAGAATCTCCTATCACTTTCCCCTTTTCTGCCTTCCCCTGACTCCACCTTCCTCAACCATTCTGAATGTGGACTCTTCATCAAACCCCTATCCAACTCAGCTGTGCTGCATTAGGGAAACTGTAATGGACAGATAATCCTAGATAATCCTTGAAGGAGGTTTTTATAAAGATTATAAAGGATTATAATGGATTATCAATTGCCTTCAAGGATTATCTAGGATTATCTTTCCATCACAATTTCCCTAATGTGTTCACTACCTTGGTGGAGGCATTAGAGAAGAGCTATGTACAGCATTCTTTACCTCAGATGTTTAGACCTATTAGACTCTTTTCATTTCATATGCTTTTCTATTTGGTCTGAGATCCCTCATTCCACTTCACTTGGGCTATTAATTGCATTCTATTATTCCCTTTATATAGGAAGCCCCTATCCTAAACTACCTAGAGTAGTATATATACTGGAGCATCACTATATTTCTACCTTAATCTTAATCTACACATTTCAGCACTAATCAAGCTTTTCTATAAGGCCCACTCTAAGCTCACTTCTATTTCTCATTGTTACAAATGTGATGCCTATCATGGGTAACACTTTGGGGGTACCTTTTTCTTTTAGTCTTCCAATCCTAGAAGACCTACAGGAACCCCATCTGATGCTGCTAGAGGGAGTTCCACTCAACCTAGAATACACCCTTCACTTTGCTCACCCTATATCCCTGATGGTACTCTGTCCACCTACTCCCCCTATCCCTTGGAGCTCATCCTATCCCTTCCCTTAGTACCACTGCTACTTTGAGGACTATCCGGATTGCCCTAGATTTAGATCACCTTGCAAGCTATAAGCTTGCATTGCCCCACCAGGAACATTATGATCTCAGAACTATTCTCTGTGCTGGAGATAGTCTCTATGATCCACCTTGAATCCTTTCCATTCTATTTATCTCTCTTATTGAGTCTGAGATCTTCAATTGGACTCTATCTCAATCTTGGACTCTTTCTGTTCCATTTACTTTTCTTATTATGTCCAAGATCACTGATCAGACTCTATTTTCTCCTCAGTTTCTTTATATTTAGGATCAATGACTATTGCTGTGACCTCTCGTTCACAGCTCTCTCATTTCCCATTGTTCCTCTTTCTCGTTGTTGACATTATGCTTCTCTTTAGGATATCCTATTGTTCTCTCTATTTAGCTTCACAGAGCCTCCCCTGAACTACGTACAGTAGTATATACTGTATATACATACCCTGCTTGTATTAAACTCTAACCTAATTCTCACACAAACAAGGTGATTTCTAATGTTTCCTTATTAAAGAAGCTTCCTTGCTTCTATTAATTCGTATTCAACATTGTTGACCTCATAATGATCATCCATTACACTTCTTACTTTCATCATCAAGAAGCTCTCACCATTGTTGATGACAACCACCAAGAAACCCTCTGTTATGATTGACCCAGGTAGGACCAGCTATAGACTTAGGTAAGTGAGAGGGACAAAGATGAGGAGCTACTGAGGATACTCAGCTGTGACAAAGGATAAGCTTAGCAAGGATGGTTCCTCTTGCTTGAAGAAGGCGTCAGTTCAAGGGGGTTCCTTGACAAGTTCTGAGCGTAGTTATACTAGCTCGTTGATTCAAAGGTTCTCCCTTTTAGAGAGATCCTTGGTTTCGAAGTAAATGGAGGAGCGTTGACTCAAAAGTATGACAAGGATTTATAGAGATCCAAGGAATTCAAGGACAAGGGTAGATTGCTAAGTAGAAGGGAATCCTAAGTAGGTCTAAGTTAGGGAACTCGTCATAGTGAACTCAAGGGTTTATATATATGGGCTTTATGATGACTAAGTAGGAATGTCTTAGAATGATATGGAAAGTGAAAGAAGGTTCTAAGACATTAGTAAGCAAAAGTCCTTGAGGACCTTAGAACGTTAAAGAAGTCAGAAGAACATTCAAAGGTGAGATCCTAAGGGAAGGTGATGGAAGGTGATGGAACTTTAAAGAACGTTCAAATGAAAAAGCTAATCAAAAGTGAAATCAACTAGATGAAGTACGTCGCCAGGTTTCACAAGAAAGGTAAGCAGGGTTTAAAGAAAGAAGAAAAAGTTAGGGGGTACCATAAATCGTAACACCCTCTTCATCCTCACCCAACTTAGAGCAAGGAGAGATCAATCACTGATTGACTCTCTCTCTCTTTTCTCCACCCAGTTGTCCCCTAGAGACAAGGTCTCCCTTGAACCTTTCACTCCCAAAGGTTCTCAACATTGCTCACAACAACCAAGGATCCCTCTTTTGTCATTCCTTGACTTAGAGAAGAACATCTGGGTTAATCCTTGATCAACTTCTCTTTGCCCACTCAGCTATCCCCAGAAGACTAGACTCATCTCTCAAGGCATCGAGAAGTCTTCATCAGAAGATCCCTTTAATAAGGCTATCATTGGAGATCCCCCTTCCAAGATACCAGAACTACCCTTAGAAGTATCAACTGTATCTCGCATCTTCCCACACTTCGTCACATGACTTCAACAAACATGTAGTTGATAAGGGAGTTCTAGAGATGCCTTCTCTGTGAACTTGTTATGTGTGGCAGCACTTGTAACAGTCATCTTCTCACTTCTCCCATGGTCCTTTATTCAGACTCACTTTCAATCCTCTTCCTCAACCAGCAAGTTACATTCTAGGGCCTGGGTGTGCCTATAGATAGGGACTTGGTTGCCATTGTCACCCCAAACTTTTGGTCACATGCCAACAGCAAAGTTTGTTAACACACTCTCACATAACACATATAGTGACTCAAATAGGTGTCCCAATATTTAGCTATTTGGAAATAATTGATATTTGCAAGAGATTCAGAAAGAGTTAGCTCTAACCCTTGCAGGGTCATCAATAGCCCTAACCTTGCCCTAAACTGAGTGCTTAGTCATGTGATTTGGTTGCCATGGCACTCAGATATAACCATATTAAAATGACACATCATTGGGACACTTAATTGAGCTGCATTTCTATTCTAGAGTTTTAGTATTTAGTATGTCCCCCTATGCCTTTATCATTTCATGCAGTCCCCCAGACATACCTTCTATCAGTCTTTGACACTCCTGAACCTCTACCTTGCTCTATTTCAGTTCAAGCCTCTTCTGAAGATCTCAACTCCCTTTTGGTGGAGTGGTAGAATTATTAGGCTTTTCTTTTGGGAATTTATCTGAGATGTGAGTGGGGTTAAGGTCTGGATATTGTACTGGAAAATCAAGAACCTTGATTCATTAAGAACTGAGCCAATTCTGGGCTCTTTTAGGGAATTTCTTGAGGTTGTTACATTTTTGAATGACAATGCTCTTTTTCAAGATCTCTGGATTCTTTATTCTGGGAAGCAGATTGTATCCCAAAATTGAAAGAGACTGCTCAGCATCCATCTTCCCTTTTATCTCTACAAGCATTTGAACTCCATTCCAACCCATACATCCCAAAACCATCACAAAATCTCCTCTAAAATTCACTATGTCAATACATTTTTATTCTGCAAAGGCCTTTCTGCCAGTGTCTGCATATACTTTCTTTTACCTGACCCAATCATATTTATTATGGTCTAATATGATAATATGACCATAATCAAGTTCTCCACAGTCTTGTTTTGGTGCTTGAGAGCAAAACCAGTCTTTGTTATTGTTAAGACCAGGTTGATCTCTGAAGGTTAACTCCAGGAACTCCAGAGTTCATAGCAGAAAGGCTTTGGCCACAGTGTATGTGCTGTGCCAAGCTTGGGTTCACATCTAGTATTTTGGAACAGAGTAAGAACGGAGGAAGACAAAGAATGGATTTGGAGGATCATATCTAAGTCAATTACAAGCTGATTGTACAGAGATCATATGGAGATTTATATACAGAGTCGGAGAAGTATTAGTAATGGTGATCAGTAAGAGATTGGTAAGGAGGAATGGAGTCAGAGAATAAGTAGCCGGAGCTGTGCTTCTAAGCGAACACAGGATCAGAGGTAAGTACAAAATGAAACTAATACTAAAGGAGAAGACAGAGAACAAGGAATACTAAATCAAGTATATATGGAAGTTCAGATGTTTGGAGATGCGATTTAGGAAGAGATTGTGCCAGAGTTCATATGTGACAGGGTCAGAGTTGATTGGAATTCTGGGATATGACAGTTATCTATAATGGTAGACAAGAATTGTTTCTATAGCTTTCAGAAATGTAGATCTGAGCAGTTTGAAAAGAGATGGGTAAGACAAGATAGAATTGGTGGCATGGTGGTCTGGATAGCATTTCCATCTCTCCCAGAGATAATAATAAACATATGTCTCCTTCTGTTAATAGGAGAAAGCTCAAAAGAACATTCTGGTTTGATGTTTTTCTGCTTTGTGTGGATCCTGAAAATGGCCCTGGCCACAGTAGACTTCTCCAGACCAACTTTACAGGAGATTTGATCAGCAGAAAGATCAGATTCAAACAGAAGACAGATATTGGCTCTTAAAAAGACAGAAATGGATTTTATGGTGAAGTAGGGTTAGCCCATGCTAATTATATTACTTAGGATTATGTAATGTACATAATCAGATAGGATTGAGACACAGGATTCATCAGAAGCTACCAAATATTTATGTTATTTACTAAATACTGCTTGACAATATCATTGCCAAATAAGTGTCCCAATAACATGCCATTTTAATATGGTCATATCTGAATGGAATGGCAATCAAATCACATCACTAAGCACTCATATTCAGGGCAATGGTTAGGGCTAACTTCTTCTGGATCTCTTGCAAATATTAATTCCTTTCAAAATAGTCAAATATTGGGACACTTATTTGAGCCACTGTACTTTATTTAGTAATGCACATCTTGGTCTGTGTGCATGCACCAATACTATATAAAATCCAAGGGCCTCACTGGACATCCTCCAGTTTGGTTCTCTTGGTGTGTTCCTCTCAAAAGGTATCTGGTGTCTCAACTCCATTTCACCCCCATCTTCCATCCACAGTTTTAGAGACTTAGGATCTAAGCCTTACAGTCTTTAGAGTCATTTCAGGATCTTGTTGTCACAATGACAAGAATCCACACTATCTTCTGAGACAACCTTGAAGTGCTTCAGCTTTAGCACCTAGGTTATCACTAGACTATCAGAATAGTGAAAGGACTTACAGTGACTCCAAAAACTGTTCCAATGTTTTGTAGTTTTGGAGTGTATGCAGAATAGCAGTTGTGGGCATGGGAATGCCACTTAGTGTTGGTGGGAACATATGACATACAAACCCCAGCTATCTGCTGACTTAATATTCATGTGATTTGGCCCAGGGGTTGCTGAGATACATCTATTTTAAGACAGAAACACCATTAGAACAGTTTAGAGTTTTTTTAAATAAATAGGGTATTTGATACATATTAGTACTTAGATTATTCTCCATTGGCTTTAATCACTGCCTTAATCCTCCTAGGCATGCTCTCAATCAACTTCTGACACTCCTCAACTGATATCTTCTCCCAATCCTCCTGAATCCTATCCCATAACTCATGAATCTCACTAGGAGGCTTTTCATGAGCTACAAGCCTCCTTTTCAGATAATTCCATAGATGTTCAATGGGGTTTAGGTCAGGAGACTGTGCAGGCCACACCATAGTCCTGAATTCCTGCTCCCCTAGCCATTCCTTCACCTTTCTATAGGTGTGCTTGGGGTCATTGTCCTGCTGAAAAATGATGTTAGGAGGATTAAGACCATAATACTGCAGAGTATTCAGCAGCTCATCCTTCAAAATCTGAAGGTAAAGGTCTCCATCCATCCCACCATTGATTTTGGCAGCATAGCTAACTCCCTCCCAAGTCATACACCCCCACATCATCACAGAATCTCCTCCAAACTTGACAGTCTCCTCTACCAACCTGTTACTGAGCCCCTCACCTGTCTTTTTCCACACCCATTTGCATCCATCTGACCCTAGACGATTGATTTTGGTTTCATCAGACCATACTACCCTCTTTCCATCATCTATAGTCCAATCTTTGTGGGCATAGGCAAAGTCCAAATGAGCCTTGTGATGTCTAGCAGAAAGAAGGGGGCATTTGGACTTAACTACTGCCTTCATGTCAGACTTTTTCAAGTCAAGGCAGACTGTGTTGGCAGATAGAGGCTTGTTAATGATATTGGAGAGTGTTTTGATCACCTGAACAGCAGTCTCAGCTTTTCCAGAGCTGATAAGATGCTGAGCATAGTGAATATCTGTAGAAGAAAGTGTTGTGACCTTCAAGGACTTTGTCCCAAGATCAAGGAGCAATGGCTATACCAATGACTCCAATGTAGAGCACTTGTCGGACAACACAAACACTACTGGATAAGAGAATAGAGGAAAGGGAGTTTCCTTAATACAATGTCTTGGAGGACAAAGTACAAATGGATTAGACTGGGGATTCCAGTCGCAAAGTGTCTACCTTATATACATTTGAGAATTGCGCACAGACCAAGCAGTGCATAAGAAGTATTACTAAAAGAAGATAAAGTAGTGGAGTGGGAATGGAAGTAGAAGGATGAAATACATGAGGTATGATGTCATATGACATCATAGGTCTTGAAACAACCCTGAAGTCGTTGGTACTTAATCAAAGATTGGCCCTAGGCCTCTCTAGATTCCACATTATAAACCATAAGGAATGTAGGGAGTGAGCTAGGCTCAGGACTTTAGGAGAAAGACCAAGGAAAAAGATAAGAAGAGAAATTGTCACTTTGTTACACTACTCCCCCTCTAGGAATTGCATTCCAGGTGATTATAGGGTATCAAGGATGGTCTGGCCTCCGTGTAGTTGACATAAGGATTAAATAAACCTTTGAACTGTGCAAAGGTCATGGAAAGTTGCCTGGAGCATTGGGCCAAAGAGCATGAAAGTCTTTAATGGCATCTTGCGCAGACTTCAAATGAGAGTCAACAATGAAGTCAATGTCCCATTTGATGTCTCTGTCATCAGTAACCTCTACCTGGCTGGGTTTAGTAACCGGTTGTCCCATTAATCTTTCTTTATATGGTTTTATTCAAAGGGTGTTTTATTTGAACTCGTGTGAACTTTTGAGTTATATGAAACTGGGCGAGTGGTAACCAGTCTACCCATTCATCTTGTTTTTCTGCACAATATAACTGAAGATACTGCTGGAGATCTTGGTTCATTCATTCTGTTTGCCTGTCCGTTTGTGGGTGGAAAGTGGTGGATAATTTAGTCATTATCCCCAATCTAGAGGACACTTCTCACATCACTTGCGAGGCAAATTGCGGGCCACAGTCTGATACAATTGAATGTGGGAGACTGTGATTTTTCCACACGTTGTGAAGATAAAGCTTCACTGTGTCTAGCACAGTTACTGTCTTCGTCATGGGAATAAAAATTGCTTTCTTCAAGAAGTAGTCTACAACCACCAGGATTGAGTCATAACTCTGACATAGGGGCAGATCTGTAGTAAAATCTGCAGCGATATCCTCCCATGGTCCGTTAGGAACAGGAAGTGGCTTTAGTTTGCTGGCTGGCAGCTGATTTCCGGTTTTCATTCGTGTGCACCTGTTGCAACAAGATAGATAGTTGTGGGTGAATGTAGCCATCTTGGGCCACCAGTAACTCTTTTCTATAAGGCCAAGTGTCTTAGCAAGACCTGGATGACCAGCGATTGGAGAGTCGTGGAAGTTTTTTAGGATTTTCATTTTTATTTCATCGTCATCAGGGACGTAGATCTTGTCCTCCTGATATAGCATCTCTTCAATCCGGCACACATTGTGCTCTTCACATAGGGCTGCGACCTCACTCTCTTTGAGCAGCGTCATTTTGCTTTTGATGAGTGTAAGAATTTGTTCGCCTTCATCATGGATTTCAACTCAGGTCTGAGTTTGTATCCACTCTGGCAGGATCATGACAATACCCTTGTTATTGTCTTCAATTCCATGGGCATAATCCTCGTGATAGCTTAATGCGTCTGCTTTTACGTTTGTAGCACCTGGCTTATAAACAAAAATGAAGTTGAACCGTGTCAACCATTGGTACCATCAGGCTTGCCGATGATTCAGATCCTGAGATTTCATAAAATATTGAAGGTTTGCATGGTCATTCTAAATCTCAAATTGGAACTTCACTCCCTCCAAGTAGTGACAATTTCCAGGGCACAAATAATAGAAAGCATTTCTTTGTCAGCTATTGGATAGTTTCTTTCTTCCGGCAACATTGAATGAGAAGAATAGGCAACTGGGTGCCATTTGTCTTCCTTGAAAATAGATAGAACCGCTCCTATAGCATAGTCTGATGCATCTGTTTCTAAATGGAACTGACAATCATTGTCTGGATATGCCAGAATGGGCGCAGTAGTGAACTTTTCTTTCAGCATGTCAAATGCCGTTTGTTGAGCAGAAGTCCACTCAAATTTTTGTTCCTTTTTGAGAAGGTCGTTTAATGGATGTGCGACTTGCGCATAGTCCTTGATGAACCTCCTATAAAAATTGGCAAGGCCAAGGAAGCTTCTAACTCCTTTTACGTTTGTGGAAACGGGCCATTCCAAAATAGCTTTGACTTTGGTATTGTCCATGTGAATACCATCTTTACCCATAATCATGCCAAGGAAGTCTACCTTGGTCTTACTGAAAGTGCATTTTTCTGGTTTTACGAAGAGGTCATTTTCTTCAAGTCAGCGAAGAACTTCTCGCATGATCTCATCGTGTTCCTCTTGATTTTCTGTTTTCCTAAATATCATTAGGTCATCGATGTAGATGACAACCACGTTGTCCATATCTGTGAAGATTTCATTCATCATTGCTTGGAACGTTCTGGGACTGTTGCATAGCCCGAAGTACATCACGAGGGATTCATAAGCGCCATGAAAACAAACAAAAGCCGCCTTCCATTCGTCTCCTTTCTTTATGCGGACATTGTTGTATCTCCATCATAGATCCATTTTTGTAAATAGTTTCACTCCTTTGAGCTTGTCAACTAGCTGACCAATCAATGGTAGCGGATAATTATTTTCAACCGTGTGCTCGTTAAGATAGCAGTAGTCTTGGACCATCCGCTTCTTGCCATCTTTCTTTGGCACGAAAAACACAGGTGACATTTGTGGAGATGTTGAGGGCCTAATATATCCCTTCTTGAGCTGATCATCAATGAACACCATTACTTCCTCTTGCTCTGTGGGACTGAGTGGTATCAATCAGCCTTTCTTTGGCATGAAAGATTCTTTTATATCTATGGCATGGTCCCAGGGCTTTTGGATTGGCATCCGTTCACTCTCTCCTTTTGAGAATACTTTTAAATAGTCATGATATGCTTTAGGAACCATCTCAGCTTCCGTAAGCTTCTTTTCTTCTGTTTTTGGTTTTTCTAAACGTCCTAGGGTCGCTTGAATCTGATATTGGAGATCTTCTTCCTCCTTTTCAAGCATGCAGATAAAGACAGGCTTCTCTTGAAGTGTGTGACAATAGCAAGGACAGCATGTAAGCATAACTGAACCTGTCTTCCAGTCTATTTCTGGATTACGGCATTTTAACCACATATAGCCGAGGATCGGATGATTCTGTCCAAGGTCTGTAACTTCCACGGTAACACGTTTCTTGTGACCCTTGAAGTCAATTATAATATCGGCGGAGTGCGTAATCTTTCCAGCCAAATTGTTTGTGCCATCCACATTGTAAATGTTAACGGGATTGCGTAACTTTCGAAGGGGAAGTTTATTCTTCTTAATCCACTTCGTATCAATAAAGATAGTGTTTGCCCCTGAGTCAAGTAACACTTCAAGTGAGACGAGGTCTTTAGGGGTTTCTTGTGAAGTGATGCATAGTAGGACCAGAATTTCATTTTCTGTCCTCACATTGCATACGTAAATATCATCTTGGATTTCCTTTTCTTTTTTGGAAGAGGAATTAAGCACAGGTTTAACGTCCCTGCAACACTTGCTAGGAGACGCCTCTGACGTATGAGGTAAAAAGTCTGTGGAGCTGTCAACATCAGTGTCTTCCACGTTTAAATTATCAAACCTGTTTTTGTATTTTTCATCTTTTTCCACCTTCGATCCACCCAGATCAGATCTTAGGCGTGACCTTTTCCATTTTTGGCCACTTTGGCCACATCCATGAAGAATGCTGAGGCTTCTTCAAAGCTCATGCCTCGGGTCACCTTAACCCATGCCTTTCGGTTGCTTTTATCCTTGTCCCAGGAGGTGTTTATACATTGCAACTTTCTAAGTAATACATGTAGCTTTTCTGTACTACATTGCCAACACCTCATCTAAACCTATTAGTAAGGTATCTGAACAGAAACTTTGCCCAGTGACATTTGGGCATGGTGACTCTAAAGCTTTGAGTTGTAAGGTAAGGACCTTGTCTAGGGCTAACCCCATAGACAAACGTATAAAATGAAAGGAAGTGGAGATCCCACCCTTTCCTTCTTACTAAGGTTGTGTTCATTCGCAGTTCCTTTCCTGCAACATGAATCCAGGGAGTAGATCTCGTGAGTCTACATGTCCCAGTACTGCGCCTACAGCCGTCATAACTGTATTAGAGCATCGAGCAGTGTCACATTGGGAACGACCACGAGCTATCTGAACATGGCTTTCTTTCAAGCTCAACCATTTCATCGGTACTAAAATGAGACCCTGTGAAAGTATGTAAGAGTCTTTGGTAAAACATAAAATGTACTAAGCTTTCATAAGCGAACGGCTGTAACTTTCACCATATGACTTGTCTGTATGCGCCTATATCCTTTTGGCAACTTGTGCAGGATCAATGTAATCCCTGCCTTCTTTCAGACTTCATTGTTGAACTGGGTGCCCCCTAGCCAACCCCGACGTTATCTGTAATTTTAAACTTTTTAGCTTTGTAAATGCATCCTTCATCCACTTATCATCTTCTTTTCAGTATGATAACCTCTGGCTACATAAGCCGTATGAGCACATCTTTGGCTCCAGACCGTTGTCCCTTTTCATATGCATTTGGAGCATCGCTCCTAGGAAATCTTCATAATGGTCGCATTGACCAGTGTGCAAGCACTACATCTGCACTGCGTAGGAACTTCTTTCTTGAGTTCTTCTTCAAACTCGTGCCTTAGCTCAGGCTCTGTAATGGAAAACTATTTTCACTTATCTTGGCATGCCACACTTATCTTGCACCGCCCAATAAAGCTTCTCTTGTCCCATAGTGGACTTTCATCAAAGGAGATATACTTTTTTCTCCGCATCATTTTCTCATCGCTCAGGCCATGTCTTCCGTAATGGACTCCAACATTCGATCTGGAAAATGAAATCTTTGTGCTTCTTGCATAGCACATGTTGAGCTTCCATAGCTCAGATCCAACCTAGTGGCAGTTATATCATCAACTAGGGGTTATGACGGTCGTTGGGAACTGCGTGTAGCACATCCCATCCAACATCAGGAATGACCACAGTCGTCTAACTTGTCCTCATGTAACATTCAAGGAGTTTTCGTAAGGATCGATGGAGAGGGTCATAGTACTCGCCATAGCTCTGTGGGTATCTGCTCACAGAGTGCGCCATCTTGTGCTGCCTGTGGTACTTGGGGGCTTACGCTATGCAAGTGGTGGCAATCGGTACTTGAATATGAGTGGGCCAGCATTTCGTTTGCTGTCTTGAAACCCAATCTCATTGTTGTTGTGCAAGGTAGAGAATGATAGTTTGGTTCTAATAAAACAACCCTGAAGTTGTTGGTACTTCATCAAAGATTGGCCCTAGGCCTCTCTAGATTGCACATCATAAACCGTAAGGAATGTAGGGAGTGAGCTAGGCTCAGGACTTTAGGGGAAAGACCAAGGAAAAAGATAAGAAGAGAAATTGTCACTTCGTTACAGGTCTAGTCTCAGGTCAGGTGATTGTTTGCATGGTCAAGTGCTGATCACATGATCAGAAAAGAAAAATGGTACTGTAAGTATGAAAAAGTTTGAAAATATAGTATATCATAACACTACACCCTCTTTAGGACTTGTATTCCAGATGAGTTGCATGAGAACATGTCTCAGTAAAGGTTTCATAAGACTTGAACAGAGTTTACAAGGTGCAGAAGGATTTGTCATATGGAAATCTTGGATAACATCAAGGGAATTTTGAAGAATGTCTATTGGTTCCCAAGGTGTGATCCATTTCATTGTATCCTTTCCAATGCATCAGGTATTGGATTTTCCTGTTTTTCATTCTCGACCCAGCAATATAGTCCACCTCAAACTCCTCATATCCTTCTTCATCAACTTGAATAGCATCAGGGCGTAATTCCTTCTGTCCAGGAATGGTTTCACGGTAAGGTTTAATGTGGGAGATGTTGACGGTAGGATGAATATGAATAGAGTTCGGCAATTTGAGTTTCACAACATTAGGAAGCACTTCGAGGATCGTATAAGGTCTGATCCATTTTTGGGTAAGCTTCTTTGCCATATATGGTGACTTTAGCTTTTCAGTTGATAGCCAAACCTATTGGCCCTTTTCATACTCCAGAGTGTCAGAATGCTTCTTTTCAGCAACCAGCCTCATTCATTCACTGGTTTGTTCTAGAGCCTGTTCTACTTCTTTGTGGGACCTTCCAGCTTCTGCTGCGAAGCCACTAAGATTCTTGGCATTTCCTTCGAAACCCTGTCTAGGGTTGTAATTACTTGTAATGGCAAAAGAAATAGTGCCGGTGGCAGTTGTAACAAAGTGACAATTTCACTCCTTATCTTTTTCTTTGATCCTATCTTATCTAATCTTATCAAGCCATGCATTTATCTTATCTCACAACACACACTGGACTTGTAACTTTCCTTTCTTCTTCTCTCGTGCCCACAGACGCTTATAGTTACATTCATTTCTCACAAGATCTCATCTCATTCACACGTTCATTACCGTATGTACTTCTTTTCATTTCCACTTTATGCTTCCATTCTTTCCCACAGTTATCTCCGTGCTATGCTTCTCTTCCATTCTGCCACACCATGTGTGTGCAGCACGTATTTAATCTCCATTATCATATGCCCACATGTAGTAGTGTATAGCTTGGTCTGTGCACGTTATGCCAGACTATATAAACCCCAAGGAGCCCACTGGATGTCCTCCAGTTTGGTTCTCTTGGTTTCTCCCCTTGAGATCATATCCCCTACATCCCTGAGTTCAAGTGATAACCTAGGTCCTAAAAGCTTAATGTAATGAAGTGACAATTTCACTCCTTATCTTTTCTTTTAATCTTATCTTATCTAATCTTATCAAGCCACGCGTTTATCTAATCTCACAACATACGCTGGACTTGTAACATTTCTTTCTTTCTCTCTCGCGCTCATAGACGCTTTTAGTTATATTCACGTTCTCACGAGATCTCATCTCGTTCCCACACTCACTACCGTATGCACTTCTTTTCATCTCCGTCTTATGCTTCCATTTCATTCACACACTATGCTTCTCTTCCATTCTGCCACACCATGTGTGTGCAGCATGTATTTAATCTCCGTTCCCCTATGTACCTATGTAGCTATGTACTCTCACGCACAGCTTGGTCTGTGCGCATAGGCCAATACTATATAAACCCTGTGGATAACGGCTGGCATCCCCAGT
>JBBPQE010000695.1:0-13849 GCA_038092335.1 Boletus vinaceobasis
TTAAGCATACCTACTTAGGATTTTCGTACTGTACCAGGATACTTTAGTGACTACTAAAGTATTCCACAGGTAACTAGCTTATTGCTAATATTATAGTGACTACTAAAGTATTCCACAGAGGGTGCCCTCGGCAGACCAGCGCTCGATGTCGGGCATGGTAAAGGCACGTTCGGCGGGGTGGAGCGTCGTGGTCGTGGTCGCATCGGAGACGATGGACGCGTGGAAATCGGGGTCCAACGCAAGGGCGAGGCACGAGGCACGTGTGACGCCGGGGAGAATCGTCCCATCCAACGGGGGCGTGAAGACATCCAAGCCTGTGTCCAATTCGACGCGCTGTCAGTATCAGGGATGGCCCCGTCGTCCAACGGAACCGGAACTGGAACACGCACCGTCTCCGTTCGCCCGCTTGAGCACGACAAAGACATTCATCGCACCTCCCTCCGTCACATACTTTTCCTCGCCAAGTAACCACAATGTCTGGTCGTATCCTTGTGCTGTTGCCTCACGTAGGGGAAGGAACCCTGGGGAATAATTTCCGCCGACTTTGTGTCCACCGGTGCCGCCTGGCCACGCGCGCACGACGTCGCTCACAGCGAGGACGGAGATAGGACGTTGGAAGTAGGGCCCACTGGGGCATGCCAGTATGTAAAGGATGGCGTGGTCGGAGGCGGTAATGCCAAGCGCTGGTATCATCGTGAAGGGAAAGGACGGTCACCATCGCGTTGCGGGTGGGTGAAGACGGGGAACGTACCTGGGCGTGTACCGATGACAGTTGGTCGGAGGTAGAGACTGTGTCCCGGCAAGGCGGGGATCCATCGTTTGTCGGTCTGGACGAGGCGTTTGATCAGGTTGAGAACGACGTCGCCGTCGATGAGCTATTGGATACACGATGAGGCCAGGAGGACGACAGAGGACGGGACCGGAAATCCCACTCACAGGAAGCGCCAAACGCGCCACAGAGCGTTCCATGCGCCGCATATTCATATCGGGGCGAAACAGTCGCGCTTTGCCGTCTGGTCCAAGGTAGGCCTACATGCCATGCATGGTCAACATGTTCGATCCCCCGACATGTCATGCCCGTCACGACGCACCTTCATACCCTCGAAAATGCCGGTGCCGTACTGGAAACAGGACGAAGCGGGGTCGATCATGAGCGGCCCGTACGGCTTGATTTCCGGAGGGGACCATCCAGACTCGGGATGGAACGACGCAATGACCATGTGGTCGCTGAAGTTCTGTTACAAGCCCATTTACAGTCACGCCGTCAGCGCGCCGCGATCCATGACGATCAGCGCAAAGCGGAATGTTGACGTACAAAGGATGACTGATGATGAGCGCATTGTGGATGGGGAGGGTTGGGTACTCACCACGCCGAACTGGAGCGTCTTGAGATCTGGAAGCGGTTTTGGTACCTCCGTCAGCTTGACTATCAGTTTGCCGATCTGACGCGGATTGTTAGCGTGCCTCAGTTCGAGCATCGATACCATGCGGAACTCGTGCACGTACATCAAGCTGCGCGCGTCCGGCGTAGAGTTCCTCGTGCCCGTCTGCATGTATCTTGTATGGCGTCTCTGCATGCTTCTTCAACGTCTCGATCGCCATGTCTCAGATGCGCCTGGTGGTAGGAGTGGGAGCACCGATCGCAGAGACTCGCTGGTCCCTCTTCTTTATGACACCGTGTCGAGTCATACCGTTGCGTCGAGTCATTCTCGTGGTTACGTGTAATTTATCGGCGCCAAGTCCGAAAGGTACAAGAGTGGGGGCGGGATAAAGTTGTTGCATCTCCAATCCTCGCTTACACGATGGAAGTACCGTTGGTGGCGTAGGGCCGCCTTGTGCACGCATTCCATGCCCAAAGGTGATGGTCGCATAGTTTCAGACGTGAAATCGTGTGATGTTTGCCAATTGCAGGTAGCGGGGTTGTGGTCAAACACAACCGACGTTTGGCGCTCAAAGTCTTCCTTCAATTATCAGTGGCTGCCCTTGAAGAATGCTGCCCATGTGTGTGTGTGCGAAGGGTCGCCCTCTGTTCCGCATAGCAAGTAGCGCCCACATAAAAGGCAACGATGAATCTAGAAACCTAATTTCGTTCTCTTCGAAACTACCAGGGAGATTGAACCGGTTCCACCGGAATGATGTATCGTTGGACGAGTCTTTCATGGGCACATCGAGGAAATGACACAGCCGGAGGTATGATTGATAGTCTCTGAGATACAGCTGCCCAGCGAACACGTTAAGCCGGTCAATCACAGTGCATGGTGGAGTCCAGTCGGGGGGTAGGGGAGGGATGGAATAAACATTGAGAATCGTCGGATGGCTTCATGCGTTGCGATGGGCAGGGTGCATACACATGAAGGTAGACACATTCGCTCGCCCTGATGTCTGGCATCAAGCGGTCGGCTTCGAATGGGCTCAGTAGAACGAGTAGTTGGTCGCGGTCCTTCGGGTTACTACGGGAAAGAATCCACTGGATGGGTCGAAGATATGGATCCATGTGCCTTGAGTGGACTCGGGTTTAACCGTCTTGCAGAAATCCGCGGTAGACAAGACAAACGGACTCCATCTCGAGTGGCTGCGGTGCTCTTTTCGAGGGTTGTGAAGACGGGATGAAAGGCACTATTCGCGTGTAAGGGTGTGATCTCGCCGGTGTTCACAAATCTGACGACGTCTGGATGAAGGTTATGGTCCACCGGTTTCGCCTGCGGAGGCAGTTCCACCCCTCGTTCACGCTCTCGCTCGCGGTTGACCTCCCGTTCTTCTTCTTCTTCTTCCATCTGTGCAGTAGGAAATGATAGAACACCGAGGTTTTTGCAGCGTTGACAAATTCTTTGATCCAGCGCCAACCAAGTCCCCGAGGTTTTAGACTCAGAGGTGCATAAAGATCAACTAGCGATTTGAGCTTTGGTCATGGCTAAGTAGACCAAACGAAGGAGAGGGTAGTCGCCCAACATAGTAACAACATGTGTTTTCCTTGGGTGACCGCAAAATCAGGTCATTATTTACTCGAATAATTTCTTGGGGGTTGTCAGACATAAAGTCAACATTACATAATATTAGTGGTCCGGGGGATGCCGGTTTGTTGCGCTCACGAACCTCCGAGCAAATCTACAGGTCTGTCTTGCCCTTTACGTGGAACCTCCAAAGTCTTCCTATGCGCGAGGAGAATGTACAGCTATATTCGCGCTGCCAAGGAATCGGAAGCAAGACGTCCGCGCTGTTCGGTCTGCCCGCTCAAGGGAGGATTCTTCTGGCGATAACCATCATGCAAACATTGGGATCATTCGCGCCTAACTTTCCAGTCTCAGGATCGTTGCTGGCCATTTAAGGCATCCTCAGCCAGTGACCGTTGCGCCCAGCTCGGCTCGATGTGTTTGATTTCTCACATCCTGAATTGATGTCTGGCCACGAGGCTGGCGCCAATACAGCTAGAGATTGTAAATAAAGGTGAGTAGACGTCCACACAGCAGCTGTTTCTCTCCTCTATTCACAGACACTCGCATGACTTCAGTGCATACAGGCATTGTCCACCAACCCCATGGTAAAACAGCAATCGAACACCTGCCATTGGAAGAAGTGAATGTGAGAGCCTGGGTAGTGGATGGTACGTCAACGGCAAAGCGCCCTTATCTTTCGATCGAGCTTATCTTCCGACATGGCCATCCGACTCATGATATAGTGTCATCTCGCGTAGTCCTTGTCCAGACGTTTTACAATCCGTCAGATGAACCCACGGGAAGGGCAAAGTATGTCTTCCCACTCCCAGCGAACGCTGCGGTCTGCGCATTCGAGCTTGAACTGGAAGATGGGCCCGTTATTGTTGGGGAGGTAAAGGAAAAAGAAGAGGCTGCGCTTACGTTCACTCGTGCAGTAGAGCAAGGGAAGACGACAGCACTTGTTGAAAGGGTGACCGATGATAGTAAGCTCTATTTGCCCCATAATAAACCTTAATGTAGATCCGTTCTTCTCCACGCAGTATTCACGATCTCAGTTGGATCTATTCCTGCCACTACGAGGGTGACGGCGCACTTGACGGTGTGTATCGAATTCGTACCCATACTGTTTCCATAGCCCACAGCCTGCACGTAGTTTGTAATGGACCTCTTGGATGAAGGTCTACGGGACCACGTTCGACTGCAATTCCCGATGCACGTTGCTAAGCGCTATGGAACGCCACCTGCCGGCATACACAATACCTCTGCTGCCAACTCCAGGACCCGGGTTCGTATCGGCGCCGACATCCAGACCAGCGGTGTCATATATGATGTCCGTAGTCCTACACATGAAATTGCGCTGCGACACTATAAAGGGCGTTCTGGTCGAAAATTGCAGCGGCGTATGTCTGCAGTTTGGAAGTCATCCGAATTCTTGACTGGCGACTTCGTAATCACCATACACGCCGAGAGACTAGATGAGCCCAGATGCTTTGCGGAGGTACTTAGTGCGGGGGGTGGGGACAGGGAGGGTTCGACCATTGCAATGCAACTGACCCTTATTCCAAAGTTCCAAGTCCCCAAGATTCCTTCACAAGAATATATTTTTATCATTGATCGATCCCGCAGTATGAGTGGCGATCCGATCGAAACAGCCAAGCGGACTTTGACCATGCTACTTCGGCTCCTCCCCAGCTCACGGACTACATTCAACATCTTCATCTTTGACCAAGAAGTTACAAGCCTCTGGCAGAGCAGTCGTGAGCTCGATCAAGCATCCTTGGTTGAAGCGGTATGCTTCTCACTACCGAAATATCACAATTTGACATTATGGTCATAGACATCACACGTTGCAAGCATAAACATCGATTGTGGTGGAACAGAAATTCCGAAAGCCCTTCATTCTGCATTTAACTCACGTGGGCTTGACCGCCCAGCAGCTGTATTCTTACTTACTGATGCGGCCAAATCTATGTACGTGACAAAGCCTCTAAACTACCTTTGATCTGAAAACAGTTTCATTCCAGGGGGGTGAGGAATTGGACCCCTGGGTGGTCATTTCCAATGCTGTTCGAAATTCGCCACCGTTCGTCTGTTCGTTCTCGGGATCGGAACCGGAGTATCTTCCGATGTATGTTCTAGTCTCGCACGGGAGGGTAACGGAGAGTACTTCTTTGCGCTTTCCGCAGAATATATTTGTGGAAAATGTGCCCTACTTCTGAATGCTGGACGCTCGGAGAATATAGAACGCATCGATATCGATTGGGCACACGATGTCTCGAGTCCTCAAGCTTGTTTTTCCTCACCAACCATGCCGAACCTCCCTGCAGGTATCCCGGCGCTTGCACTTCCGCCGCCTGTACAACAAGCTCCCCATTCGTTGACAAAAATATTCTCTGGTATCCGCTTTACGGTCTTCGCAATCACGTCATTTACGACTGTCCCGACTTCTGTTAGGCTGATTACTAAACTGGACGGCGTTTCTGAGCCACAGGAGTTAATTGTCAGCGTACAGAAGGTGAAACCGTTTCGTGACACCGACGAGTATTCAATCATTCCCATCGTGCACACGCTGGCTGCGCGGAAACTCATCATGGAGTTGGACAATGTAGTTGGACCTCTCCCCACTCCAGCTCCAGGCGATGCACTTTTGGCCTCCGAGGACGACCTGCGAAAAGCTGGCATCGTTAGGCTAGGGTTGATGTATCAGCTTGCAAGTAAGCATACGTCCTTTGTCGCTGTCCAGGGAGGCGATGAGCGTATAAGAAATAGGGGGCGTGGAAGTGGTAACAAGGCGTGGATTAGGTCGAGACTTCAGCAGACCGACCTGGGTACCCATGAGGATAGTTCCGCTGAGGCCCCTACTTTCCTAGACAGTCTCCTCAATGCCGTGTCCTCACTCATCACGTCCGTCTTTGGCTTCCACGACGATCCAGTGGTATCGACAACATCCCGTTCTCGTTCTCAGCATCAACCAAGGTTCCCAGGTGCTTACGACGGGTCCGATTCTGGCACGGTTGGGGAAAACGGAGATCGAGGACGCGAACGTGCCTCTAGGAGTCCCACACGGAGCCTTGCATCTCACCACAGCACCGACTCCTACACCACTTTAAGCTCACTTGAAGGATCCTCTTGTAGCTCCTGTTGGACATCCTCTCGTTCTCCGAGTCCCCTCCCTCAGTTCCGTGACCCGATCGAACGTGCTCCCTCGCCTGAGTTCCTCCGGGACACGAGCGCTCAACCTCCCGAGGAAATCAACGCCCGTCCCGGTGGTTCGAGTAGACCAGTCCCGATCTCACAAGAGATGTATGATCTCTTTCTCCAAATGGACGTTGACGGTTCGTTTCCGACTTTTCTCTTCTCACTCGACTTGTTGGAGATGCGGCACTGGGCAAGGCAGACGAGCTTGGAATCGACAACAAGGTGTGGGTGACCGTCGTCGTCACCGCGTACATGAAGGCACATCTCCAAGGCGAGCCGGACCTCCTGGAACTGGTGTCGGAGAAGGCAAAGGAGTTTGTAGAGGCATATGGTGGGCCTAGCAGGGATGGCGCGAGAGGTTTTGACGAGATGGTTCGAAAGGCGACTGCGTTGTTGAACCATAAGATTATGAACGCTGGGACGAATCGTAACATTTGAGGTGCCTTTGTTTTCTTGTAATTGTACTGTGCCCGTCTTTCACTGAGGATAACTGTTAAGACCATTCAATTATTGTCTCTCACAACGGCCAACCCCAAAAGGCTCCCACCGATGTGCTCGCTGTGACGCCACTAACATCGATGTCATCGCATAAAACCTGTCCTGCATACTATCTAGCTAGTCCAAATCCAGCAAGTCATCAGTTGGCCAGTATCCAAATACTCACTAGCAATTATGAACCTATCGATGACCTCATCCATGTGAGGTCAGTCATTTCGTTTCCACTATAAATCAATGTACATTTCAGCTCGGGCTCCGATTGCCATGAATGGTATGGTTTCAGTCCGCTCGTTGCCCAACTTGTGCTCTGAGCCCGTCAAAATTATGAGGTTGTAATCATTCAGCACTCCCTTCAATGTGCCATTGACCTGACAGTACATCAGGTTTGTAGCGTTGACGTCGCGATGGATCCTATGTCCAATCGGTATTATCATGGTGTGTGGGTTGAGAATGCGTCGACGAGCCACGGAAGAGCACTTCCTGTGGGAACACCACCCATGAGAGGCAGATATTTCCGAGAGAAAAGTGGGAATATGACCTTGTCCCATTGCTCGGATGACTTGAGGTTGATCTTGCGAAGTTCCTGAAGCGAGTCTGGCAATGACTCGCAGTTGTACTCGTCGATCCAATGTGCGTATTCCGTAGATGGATCATCCTGGGCTAGCAAATTTTTGAAAGAAGCTCTCAGCTGCTCCTCGCTGAGGCTGGCATAGTAGTAATATAGGCACGCGAGAATGACGGTAATATCTGGATGGCCGGACTGGGTGTTGGGTGCAGGCACGTCTTTCGCCCGATACGGGATGGCAAGCATTGTGTCGGTCAGGGATCGGTTGGAGCCTCGCGACTGCAGGCCGAGGCCATAGTCAACACGTCATCTTCACTCTGCGAGGGTAAACAACAGGATGTCGGAGGCCAGGAGACCACAAAATAATAGTAGTCTGCTCCACAGATGATGACTTTTGATGAGAATGCTTTGCGTACTCCTCCACCACGCTGAGTGTATCGGGAACCCGGGGCAGTGACATCTTCGTCAGATATGAAACTATGAATCACATCATATGCAGCGCTGTGGAAATGTTTTGAAACTTGAAAACGGGAAGCAGTCCAGCCATCACGTCTTTCACAATTGATGATATTAGGTCTCGACCAACGTCGCAGGCTTGTACGATGCGAATGTAGTGAAAATCTTGTAAGGGATGCATGCACCTTCTGAACAATCGTCCATCGATCAGGGTAACCGGTTGTGTGAGTCAGTTGGAATGACTCGAAGGAGCTCGCGCTCTCGTCCAGGATGTCCCTAGCGTGGGAATGAATCCACTTCTGGGGGCTCAGCCACTTTGACATGCGCTGTCCGGAGCATCATGAGCATCCTCTCCATGCCCATTATCGTGGTCAGCACGAGAGGCGTCAACCCTTTTGCTCAAGTGAGCTGAAGCAACAATCATCGACAGGATTATCTGCTCACCGATCTGGGGCGCAGGACTGCCATGGTTTGCCTCCAAACCTATTGCTGAAGCTTCGGTAACGACCTGGGATTGGACGCAAGGTCTCTTTTACGAATCTGCTCCTCCCTGCTCATCAACTTGAGTGACACGACGTGCTTAGAAACCGGAAGGGAAAGAGACATACCTCCGTCGTGTTCGACTTTGTCAGTTTGCCTCGACACGCTCTCTCATACCACGTCGACTATCCCTTTCCATCGCACAGATGTTCCTCCTTACTAGTTTCTCGTCCGACTCCACGTCCCTCACGTTCGCAGATACCACTAGGGAGGTACCCTGGGACGACAACAGCGGCCAAAAATCCAAGGGCTTAGGGATCGATCGGTCTTACTTCAGCTGCCTCTCAAACCCGAAAATCGAACAACGGTCAGAACTACAGATACGCTAGTCTACCAGAACGGAAAAAAAAGGATTCATTCAGGCTTGTGGTTGTGCGCGAGTATCTTCTCCTCGGCACCGGACACTGCCCCACCGATGCGGATGGCGATTGGGAAGGACGAAAGTCGCCCTGTTTAGTAGAGATGTCCTGCGCCTCCCTAGGTGGCGACCAATCTTGGCGTGATCGTGCAACACTCTCTGCCTTCCATTCCTTACACTCCCCCTTCATGTTGCCTCTATTCTTCGTATTCAGGCCCCTCGGAGGGTGACAAGTTGTGGGCTACTTACTAGTATACAACGGGATCTTCGACATGTACGCTACTCACATAGGATTGCCCACCCTTCGTACTCCTCCCTACCCTCTTGCACGGCCAATATCTTTGCTCTGAGTGCGCTGCCCACGGGGCCCAAGCCGTTCGCGTCGGTCGGGTAGGCCGGGACGCGGATGTCGCGCCCCTCGAAGCCGATGCGGTGTATGGCGGCGACGATAGCGGCAGTGCCGACGCAGAGGACTTCGAGGAGGGTGCCCTCGGCAGACCAGCGTTCGAGGTCGAGCATGGTAAAGGCACGTTCAGTGGGGTGGAGCGTCGTGGTCGTGGTCGCATCGGAGACGATGGACGCGTGGAAATCAGGGTCAGATGCAAGGGCGAGGCACGAGGCACGGGTGACGCCAGGGAGAATCGTCCCATCCAACGGGGGCGTGAAGATATCCAAACCTATGCCCAATCCATCGTGCGCTCAGTGTCGGGGATGGCCCCATCGTCCAACAGAATCGGAACTGGAACGCACCGTCTCCGTTCTCCCGCTTGAGCACGACAAAGACGTTCATCGCACCTCCTTCCGTCACATACTTCTCCTTGCCATACAGCCACAATATCTGATCGTATCCTTGTGCCGTTGCCTCGCGTAGGGGAAGAAACCCCGGGGAGTAATTTCCGCCGACTTTGTGACCACCGGTTCCGCCTGGCCATGCGCGCACGACGTCGCTCACAGCGAGGACGGAGATGGGACGTTGGAAGTAGGGCCCACTGGGGCATGCCAGTATGTAAAGGATGGCGTGGTCGGAGGCGGCAACGCCAAGTGCTGGTATCGTCGTGAGGGGGAAAGGAAAATCAACATCATGTCGCGGGTAGGTGAAGACGGGGAATGTACCTGGTCGCGTACCGATGACGGTTGGTCGGAGGTAGAGGCTGTGTCCCGGCAACGTGGGGATCCATCGTTTTTCGGTTTGGACAAGGCGTTTGATCAGGTCGAGGACGGCGTCGCCATCGATGGGCTATTAGATACACGATGAGGCCAGGACGACGACAAAGGACGGGACCTCACAGGAAGTGCCATACGCGCCACAGAACGCTCCATGCGCCGCATATTCATATCGGGGCGAAACAGTCGCGCTTTGCCGTCTGGTCCAAGGTAGGCCTACATGCCGTGCGTGGTCAACCATGTTCGATCCCTTGACATGTCATGCCCGTCACGACGCACCTTCATACCCTCGAAAATGTTGGTGCCGTACTGGAAACAGGACGAAGCGGGGTCGAGCGTGAGCGGTCCATGCGGCTTGATTTCCGGAGGGGACCATCCAGACTCGGGATGGAACGACGCAACGACCATGTGGTCGCTGAAGTTCTGTTGCAATCCCAATCCCAATCACACCGTCAGCGCGGCGCGATCGACGACGATCAGCGAAAATCGGAATGTTGATTATCGTGTGAAGGATGACGAGCGATTGTGGATGGGGAGGGTTGGGCACTCACAACGCCGAACTGCAGTGTCTTGGGATCTGGAAGCGGTTTTGGTATCTCTGTCAGCTTGACTGTCAGTTTGGCGATCTGATGCGGATTGTTAGCGTGTCTCAGTCCGACCATCGATACCATGTGGAATTCGTGCACGCACATCGAGCTGCGCGAGTCCAGCGTCGAGGTCCTCGCGCCCGTCCGCACATATTTTGTATGGCGTCTCGATCGTCATGTCTCTGATGCGTTTGGTGGTAGGAGTGGGAGTATTGATCGCACGGAGGCTGCTGGACCCTCTTTTCTATGAGACTGTATCGGGTCATTCTCGTGGTTACGTGTAATTTATCGGCGCCAAGTCCGAAAGATACAAGGGGTGGGGGCGGGATAAAGTTTTGGGTGGCGGGTCGCATGACCACCTCCAGGCCTGATAAGAAGCGGACGTGAGAATGAGCCGATCGAGATTGACGCATGGTATTATCAGACAAGCGACTCGCTCGAGCGCTACTCCTCCACCGACACTAGCCTCAATACCGCGACACTCTCGACGTGCGCCGTCTGCGGGAACAAATCGAACCCCCTCAGACTCTCCAACACATACCTTGGCCGCCGCCGCGTCCCTTCCTTCGGATCACACACGCCCGCTCCCGCTTCTTCAGACTGCCTTACTATCATCCCCACATCCCTCGCTTGCGTATGCACGTTACAACTCACGTACACCACCGTCCCCGCGCCAAACGCCAACAGCTGTTCCACGAACCGCGCATCACATCCCTTGCGCGGGGGATCGACGATCACCGCCGTTTTGTCCCGCGGAAAGGAGTGTACTCTAGCAAAGATATCGGAGGCATCTCCGGCGAGAAAGGTGCATAGGTCGGGGGGGAGATGATTTATTTGGGCGTTGGCGGTGGCGGAACGGATAGCGTCGGTGGCGAGTTCGATGCCGGTAACGGTGTGGAAGTGAGGGGAGAGGAGGATGGAGAAGAGGCCGCTGCCACAGTAGGCGTCGACGAGATGCGTTGGTGTTGTGTTGTGGTCTGCCTTTGCGTCTGCGTCTGCGGTTGTGGGGGTGGAGACGGGGAAGATGGCGTCCCGTACATAGTTGGTGAGTGGGACGAGAATGGCGTTGTTGTTTTGGAAAAAGGCGTGTCCGGGGAACTCAAAGTAGGTGTTCCCGACGCGTTCGCGCACTGTCGCTTTGTGGTCGGTGATACAGATGTGTTGGGCCGGGTCGTCTGGGGTGGGGTCGATGGGGTCGATGGGGGCGGACCGATCGAGGGAGTCACGGAGGAGGAGGGAGACACCCTTTTTGTAGGACCATATGTTTCTGTTCCAAGTCAGCGTCGAGTGGAGGGAGAAATGATTGTGAGGCTTACTGGATGATGTTTTCGCGTATTGGGCCAAGAGCTTGGTTGAGAACTGGAGTGGCGATGGGACATTCCTGGACGTGCGCGAGGTAAGAGGATGGCGTAGGGTGGAGGAAGAAGACCGACCTCGATGTCGATCACGGACTTTTTTCCAATCTCGTTGAAGCCGATCTTGAGCCAGTCGGGTTTATGGGCGGGAATAGGATCGGCGCGTGCTTTTTTGGGAGGAGGCTCGAAGTGGGGGGTTATCTTTGTGCGGTAATGGTATTGTTTCGGGGAGCCAATGGTAGGCAGGACAGTCGGTACTGCGGAGGGGGGTATGCCTAGAGGCACGTTTGAGCGACGACGAGAGTACGGGATGAGATGTCTTACTTGAAAAATTTTGGTATGCCTTGATGACGACGTCGCGTTTGATCTCGAGCTGTTTTTCATAGGAGAGCATCTGAGGTCGAGAATGAGCACACGAGCGATCGATTGGTGGGAGTGGACGACCGTACTTGGTACTGGCAGCCAGAGCATTGACCAAAGTACTTGCACTGCACTCTGCGTTCGTCTCTCAGATCGGGGTTGGGGGTAATGACAGAGACAAGGTCGGCGAAGGAGTGCAGACGTGCGCTGCGGTATACGCGCACGCGTATGCGTTCGCCAGGGAGTGCAAACGGCGTAACGATAACCCAGGACGAGCGCGGCTCTGGACCAAGCGCAAGGGCATTCCCGTTCGAGGAAAGACGATCGACGACGACCTCGACCTCTTCTCGAAAGTGGAACGGTGTATCCCAGTCAACCGTATCTTGCTCTGCGCGGTGGGCGATGTCGGCGCCGAGGAGTGCACGGACATCGTGCCAGAGGACGTCGTCGTGCGAGTACGGCTCGATGACGCGGCGCCGCCGTGCCTTGTCGATGCGGGGTCGCTTTTCTCTTGGTGCAGTTGCGTCGCTGTCGGGGGACGGCCTCGGTCTGGATGTCATTATCGAACGGGTACACGGTCGGAGTCGTCGAAAGATTGCGAACATCATGTGCCACTTGAATGGCAAGTCGCCGGTAGCCCGGCATCGTCGATAAGCCGAGCGAGTTCAAACTCCGCCTCGGCAAAATGGCCGACCGAACGAGACCAATTGGCGAGCTCCTTCGGAAAATTGCTCATACCCAGGGCTGGCGAGCCGAGGAGTTACCCAGGGGTCGGCGTCGGAATGTGGAAAATCCTACCCAGGGGGCGGTGTCTGTATCTCAGGAACGACCACAGTCCAATTTCAACACAGTACTGGCATAAAAACAATCTAAGGATGACCTGCCAGGCTGCAATGAGCCACCCACTCACATCCCTGGTGGTGACCTCGCCACGTTTTCGAACACAATAACCTTCAATTGACTCCATGTGGAGCCACCATCTGAGTCGACCACTGCAAATTCAACCTGCTCCTGGTTTCTCTATCTGGTATCTACATATACTATCCTACTTACCTTTAGGTTCCTACATACTCATGTTGTGTCAATAGCTGCATTCGTGGTGCTGTGCCCTCACTGTTATCCCAGGTCGTCTACTAACCATTAGGTGATCAGAATGCTCCTCATCAAACACAATCTGAACGCATCAAAGGCACTGACTTTCACCCCACTGTGCATAAAAATTGGTTCATCACAGGATTGCCACTGATGGCACGACTACAGAGATCTTTGCGACCAATATGTCTTGTTGTCGAACAGGACAGCTTACTAGCTGCTATCTCATCTGGGACTTGGAATAGTGAACATGTCATTACAGTATCAGAGTGGTGAACCTGTCTACTAGTACAAAATACAAAGTCCATTCTTTTGCAAGCTGCATCAAGCCAGTCGATTGAGGCCGAGTTGCGCCAAATCAGATTCAATCAGCACTGTCAGAGTCTGAGTCCATGTCAAAGTCATCGGTGTTATGCTTGGCCCGGATAGGGACGAGCGTAGACTCTAGGGTCAAGGATTCGAGGGTTCAGAGGTTCGAGGAAGGAGAGGTCGTCTCCTTAAATGTTTGTTCGAGTAGCAAGACGGCTACTGGTGGTTCAAGGGTTCAAGGGACGAAGCTGGCACTCAAAGTAGCCAGGAGACTTGTAGAAGTCCAGGGACGATGTACAAGGTATATTGTTGGAATTATTGCTTACATATCAGGTAGCTTACTAAGCATACCCTACTTAGGATTTCGTACTGTACCAGGATACTTTAGTGACTACTAAAGTATTCCACAGGTAACTAGCTTATTGCTAATATTA
>JBBPQE010000696.1:0-13846 GCA_038092335.1 Boletus vinaceobasis
CAAGGGTTAGGGCTATTGATGACCCTGCAAGGGTTAGAGCTAACTCCTTCTGGATCTCTTACAAATATCAATTCTTTCCAAAACAGCCAAACATTGGGACACTTATTTGAGCCACTGTATGCGGACGTTGTTGTATCCCCATCATAGATCCATTTTTGTAAATAATTTTGCTCCTTTGAGCTTGTCGACCAGCTAACCAATCAATGGTAGTGGATAATTATTTTTAACTGTGTGCTCGTTAAGATAGCAGTAGTCTTGGACCATCCGCTTCTTGCTGTCTTTCTTCGGCACAAAAAACACAGGTGAAGTTTGTGGAGATTTTGAGGGCCTAATGTAACCCTTCTTGAGTTGATCATCAATGAACGCCGTTACTTCCTCTTGCTCCGTGGGACTGAGTGGTATCAATCGGCCTTTCTGCAGCACAAAAGAATCTTTCATATCTATAGCGTAATCCCAGGGCTTTTGGATTGGCATCCATTTGCTCTCTTCTTTTGAGAATACTTTTAAGTAGTCATGATATGCTTTAGGAACCATTTTGGCTTTCATAAGCTTCTTTTCTTCTGTTTTTGGTTTTTCTAGATGTTCTAGGGTTGCTTGAATCTGATACTGGAGATCTTCTTCATCTTTTTCAAGCATTCAGATAAAGATGGGCTTCTCTTGAAGCATGTGACAATGGTGGGGACAGCGTGTAAGTGTAACCAAGCCTGTCTTCCAGTCTATTTCTGGATTATGGCATTTTAACCACGTGTAGCCGAGGATCAGATGATTCTGTCCAAGGTCTGTAACTTCTGCAGTAACGCATTCCTTGTGACCCTTGAAGTCAATTATAATATTGGCGGAGTGTGTAATCTTTCCAGCCAAATTCTTTGTGCCATCCACATTGTAAACGTTAACAGGATTGCGTAACTTTCAAAGGGGAAGCTTGTTCTTCTTAACCCACTTCGTATCAATAAAGATAGTGTTAGCCCCTGAGTCAAGTAATGCTTCAAGCGAAATGAGGTCTTTAGGGGTTTCTTGTGATGCAATGCATAGCGGAACCAGAATTTCATTTTCTGTCCTCATGTTGCATACATAAATATCGTCTGGGATTTCTTTTTCTTTTTTGGAAGAGGAATTAAGCACAGGTTTAATGTCCCTGCCGCACTCGCTAGGAGATGCCTCTGATGTATGAGGTAAAGAGTCCGTGGAGCTGTTGTTATCAGTGACTTCCATGTTTAAATTATCAAATCTGTTTTTGTATTTTTCTTGTTTTTCCGCCTTCGATCCACCCAGATTGGATCTTAGGTGCGACCTTTTCCCTTTTTGGCCACTTTGGCTGCGTCCATGAAGAATGCTGAGGCTTCTTTGAAGCTCATGCCTCGGGTTGCCTTAACCCATGCCTTTTGGTTGCTTTTATCCTCGTCCCAGGAGGTTGCTCCGTCATTGGAGTCTGAGTCAGAGTCGTTGGACTCGACTTTCTTTTTGCCTTTGCCCTTGCAGGCCGCATTAACCTTTTTCTCGTTCTTGCAAGAGAACTTGTGTTTGCCACCGAGCCATTTGCATTTGGGGCATTGGACTTTTGTCCCTTGCAGTGTGGCCAGACTTGCCATAGTTATAACAGTTTCCGATGCTAGCATTGCCAATGTCTGAAACAACCACAAAGATCAAGTACAAGATCCTTAGGTCACAACACGAGATCCTAGTAGGAGGAGTAGAGTAGAGGGGATATCACAGAGGTCTTTATGGGAAATGACCAAGTGAACTAGACTGGGATGCCAGCTGTTGTCCACAGGGCTTTTATAGTATTGGTGAAACGACCTTGAAGTCCTTAAGCTTTTAGGACCTAGGCTATCACTGAACTCAGGAGAGGAGGGGATATGATCTCAAGGGAAAGACCAAGCTGTACACTACTACATGTGGACATAGAAGAACGGTAATTAAATACATGCTGCACACACACGGTGTGGCAGAATGGAAGAGAAGCATAGCATGGAAATAACCATGGGAAGAAATGGAAGCATAAAGCGGAGATTAAAAGAGAAGACATACGGTAATGAATGTGTGAACGAGATTGGATCTCATGAGAAAATGAATGTAACTATAAGCGTCTGTGAGTGCGAGAGAAGAAGAAAGAAGAGTTACAAGTCCAGCATATGTTGTGAGATTAGATAAACGCGTGGCTTGATAAGATTAGATAAGATAAGATCAAAGAAAAAGATAGAAAGAGAAATTGTCACTTCGTTACAATTGGCATATGTGCACAGACCAAGCTGTGTATAAGAGTACATGTCTACATAAGTATATACAAGTAACGGAGATAAAATACGTGCTGCACACACATGGTGTGGCAGAATGGAAGAGAAGCATAGGATGGTGATTACCATGAGAAGAAATGGAAGCATAGAGCGGAAATGAAAAGGGAGTCATACAGTAATGAATGTGGGAACGAGATTAGATCTCGTGAGAACATGAATATAACTAAATAGGGAAAGAGCGTCTGTGAGCATGAGAGAAGAATAAAGAAAAGTTACAAGTCCATTGTTATGTTGTGCGATAAGATAATTGCATGGCTTGATAAGATAAGATAAAGGAATGAAAATGAAAATTGTCACTTCATTACACTACCCCCTCTTTAGGGATCGACTTCCAGGCGATCAAAAGGCAGGTTCAAAGCGTCCACCTCTGTATGATTAATGTAGGGGTTAAAAAGTTGTTTGAACTGAGCGAACATCATAGATAATTTTCTAGGAGCATTTGGGTGCAAAGTGTGAAAATTGCGGATTGTGTCTTATGTGCCCTTGAGGTTACCTGCAGGTTCCCAAGTTCTATCCTCGTCAGAGTATCCACTCCAATGCACAAGATACTCCAGATTTTTATGTTTTAATTGGGAATCAACAATGAAATCAACTTCCCATTCTACGTCACAATCTTCTGTGACTTCTATAGGTCCAGGCGCAACCACAGGTTGGCCCATTAATCTTTCTTTATATGGTTTTACCCTTGGGGTGTTCACAACTGGGTGAATTTTGATAGTCCGCGGCGGTTTCGGCTTTACTGTGTTGGTACTAATCATCTCGATTACCGGGAAGGGACCAATCCACTTCTCTGTGAGCTTTTTAGAAGCGCGTGTCAAACGCAAATTTTCTGTGGCAAGCCAAACTTTGTCGCCAGGGGAATAGATAGGGGCATTGGCCCATTTTTTATCCGCTTGGACCTTCTGACGGTCCTGAGCTTCTTTTAAATTGTTTTTAACCTCTTCTAATGTGTTTGCCATATCATCGGCAAATTCCTTGGCAGCTGGTGCCTTGGAAACACACTGTTCAATTCCTATCCTGGGGATGTAATTGCGTGACACTTTGAAGGGTGTTTTCTTTGAAGACGTCTGCATCTTTGAATTATAGGAGAACTGGGTGATGGCTAGCCAATCGGCCCATTGATCTTGTTTTTCTGTGCAGTATAAACGAAGGTACTGCTGCAGGTCTCTATTCATATGCTCTGTTTGTCCATCTGTTTGTGGATGGAACACAGTAGATAATTTAGATTGGATGCCGAGATGCTTGCACACTTCCTGCATGACTGCAGATGCAAATTGTGGTCCTTGGTCTGATACAATAGACATGGGAAGTCCGTGGTGCTTCCACATGTGGTTGAGGAATAATTTAGCTGTGCTAAGTGCCGTCTCGGTCTTATTGCACAGGATAAATACCATCTCTTTGGAAAATTGATCAATGACCACTAGGATTGAGTCAAATCCATTAGATAGGGGCAGATCTGTGGTGAAATCTGCAGAGATATCCTGCCATGGCCCTTGTGGAACCTCTAGGGGTTGGAGCAGCCCTGCTTTGGGCTGGTTTCCAGTTTTCATTCGAGTGCACCTGTTGCATCAAGATAAATATTCATGGATAAAAGTAGCCATTTTTGGCCACCAATAACTCCTTTCTACCAGTTCAAGCATCTTTGCCATTCCTGGGTGACCAGTGACTGGAGAGTCATGGCATAGATTAAGAATCTTCATTTTTATTTCATCAGAATTGGAAACATAGATCTGGTGATCCCGATAAAGCAGTTCATCGACCCTGCATGCACCATACTTTTGGCACAAATTGATCACTTTGCTCTCTTTGAGCAGAACTATCTGGCTTTTGATGAGTTTTAAGATTTGTTCACCTTCATCATGAATTTCAACCCTGGTCTGGATTCATACTCACTCTGGTGGTACTGTATTTGCGCCCTGGAAATATGGCATCATTACCTTGAAGGTGTTACACTTGGCCCGGATAGGGACGAGCGTAGACTCTAGGGTCAAGGGTTCGAGGGTTCAGAAGTTCTGGGAAGGAGAGGTCATCTCCTTAAACGTTTGTTCAAGTAGCAAGATGGCTACCGATGGTTCAAGGGTTCAAAGGACGAAGCTGGCACTCTTAAGTAGCCAGGAGACTTATAGAGATCCAAGGGACGATGTACAAGGTATATTTCAGAGTAGATCTAGGTTAGGGAATACATTGTCGGAGAGAGAGGTTTATATAAGAAGCCTATGGAATGTTGGAGAACAAGATGGAAAGAAAGATGACTAAGTGAAAGAAACGCGAAGAACTATATGGAAAGATGAAGTAATACACTTGCTGACCGATTGATAGAAGAAGAGAGAAGGTTAGCGAAGAAAATGACAAATCAAAAGATAACTACGCGGGGCTTCAAGATAACTATGCGGGGCTTCAAGATAACTACGCGGGGCTTCAACAGCGTAGTCGAATTGTCTTAAAAAGATAGCATAGATTGAGAGGAAGAAGGAAACGAAGAAAGAATTGTAACAGAAGGAGTGAAGTTCCAATTTGAGATTTGAAATGACCACGCAAACCTACAATATTTTATAAAATCTCAAGATCTGAATTGTCAGCAAGCCCAATGGTATCAATGGTTGACACAGTTCAACTTTGTTTTCATCTATAAGCCAAGTGCTACAAACATAAAAGCAGACGCATTAAGTCATCGCAAAGATCATGCCCACAGAATCAAAGACAATAAAAAGGGTATTGTCATGATCCTGCCAGAGCAGATATGAACACCTCAGATCCGAGTTGAAATCCATGATGAAGGCGAACAAATACTTGAACTCATCAAAAGCAAAACGATGCTGCTCAAAGAGAGTGGGGTTGCAGCCCTATGTAAAGAGCATAATGTGTGCCGGGTTGAAGAAATGCTATATTGGGAAGACAAGATCTATGTTCCTGGTGGCGGTGGAAGAAAAATGAAGATTCTAAAGAACTGCCATGACTCTCCAGTCGCTGGTCATCCAGGTCTCGCTAAGATGCTTGGATGACTATAAGTCTGCATTTTCTACTTGAGTCTAGGATTGATGCACTTGCTCGTTCGATTGGCGAAGTCACATTTTGTGAGGTAACGATAAGATGAAGTCTAGTTCAAGTGAAACAACTACAAAGATCAAATACAAGATCCTTAGGTCACTGTCATGAGATCCTAGTAGAGGAATAGAGAGGAGGGATCAAGTCCCAAATGGGTGAACACTGGCACTCCAGGATGTTCCAGGAATGAGATATCAGTTGAAGGCAGTGAAGGGGAAGGGGAAAAGTATAGGGGGTCCCTGATATTTTGTAACAGTCCTGCCGTTTCACCTTTGCTTCCTTCCCTATTCATTAGACTACTATCTAACCCTTCATCATTTTGTTCACCTTGTTCCTCTTTCATTTGAACACTAACCTCTTCGTTCCACTCACCCTCCCAGCTCATTTTCACTATTACTAAGTGATTCCTGTTTGATCTGGGAATCTGCTCACTCATCTCATTTCATCAATTTCCACGCACTATCTGACCCTCTTCCCACAGCTTTGTTTTGATTCCCAGGAGGTCATTAGCTAAAGTCCCCCTTGGAGGAGAGAAGTCCCAGGACTCCCTCGGTTTTCATTATTCTACTTTCACATTCCATTTCATTTTTGTCAGGATTTCTGTAATGAAGTGACAATTTTCATTTTCATTCCTTTATCTTATCTTATCTTATCAAGCCACGTGATTATCTTATCACACAACATAACAGTGGACTTGTAACTTTTCTTTCTTCTTCTTTCACACTCACAAATGCTCTTTCTTCATTTAGTTATATTCATGTTCTCACGAGATCTAATCACATTCCCACATTCATTACTGTATGACTTCTTTTTCATTTCTGCTCTATGCTTACATTTCTTCCTATGGTAATCACCATCCTATGCTTCTCTTCCATTCTCCCACACCATGTGTGTGCATCATATATTTCATCTCTGCTACTTGTATATACTTATGTAGACATGTACTCTTATACACAGCTTGGTCTGTGCACATATGCCAATACCATAAAAGCCCTGTGGACGATGGCTGGCATCCCCAGTCTAGTTCACTTGGTTCTTTCCCTCAAAGACCTTGTGATATTCAGTGTTTTTCCATTGGACTCTTCACTGAATTCTTCCTTTTCTCCCAGCGCCTGATCATCCTAACCAGAATATCTCCCCTCACCCACTCTACCATGCTATTGCAGCTGTAGAAGAGTGGTTGAACAATGTAGAGCAGAACCTAGTTGTAGAAGGAGACATGCCATGAGCAGAATCCATCGCGTCAGAGAGTGTGTGAGAGTTGAGGACCTGATCACCTTACAAGAAAGCTCTTCACAAAGTACAGCAAGACTTCTTCCCTTTCACCCAGTTTGGGAACTTTATTAACATCTCCCCAATAGAGATTGACCAGGAGTCAGCTCTACCTGATTACGACACCAGAGTAGATGAAGCAGAGTTTGATCCAAATGATCTCCCTCCTGCCCCACATGTTTTTGTGAAAGAAGAGGAGGCTGTAGAACCACAACCGGCCATAAGGGACCTCTCACCTTATCAAGGCATTGATTATGTTGCTCTTCACAAAGAAGCCCAAATAGCTCCTGTGAAACGACAAAGAGAAGACTTAGTCGAAGAAAGACCAGTCAAAAGGACTTAAGTCGTCAAAAGAAGGACAATAAGGAGACTGAGACCCGAGGAAGATGACTCGCACTCCACAGTAGTCTTATGACCCCATCACACTTTACACCTGCCAAAGAGATTCAGGCAGTAATCGAACCAATACAATTTCTTTACTTTTTTCCACCAATCAATTCCTGATGTCTCAACAACTTGCGTTTATGCTTGGTGAAGAAAACAATGCCACTGGGTAACAACAAAATGAAGCAATCATAGCCGAGTTTGCAACAGTTATGAACAATGGAAACAGACTCAGTGACCAAGTTGTTGAGTTAAGACAGATGATTATTGCTCAGCAAAAGCAACTACAAAGAATGTTGGAGAGCATTGACTGTCTATTAAGGAAAGTACAGAGTTCGGAAATACCACCAGCTCCACAAGCACCAGAGCCACTAGAACTGGCACCAATTACGAGTGGGATTACCCACAAGATAGAATTGTTTGCTGACCCCAGATATTATGATGGGTCAAGAGCAAAATTCAAAGAATGGTGGGCTAAGATGAAAACTTGGCTCAATGTTAACCGAGAAAACCTCCCATGGGAATTATATGAGGCAGTAGTTGCTGTCCTCTCAAGGCTCAAGGGCCCAACCACTGGACGGTTGGCACAAACATGCCTCGCTCAGGGGCAACAATATACCTGGAACGTTCTTGTTTCAGATGTTGAAAGTTTGTTCCAGTCTACCAATCAGAAGGACTGGGCAAGAAAGGAGCTAAAGAAGCTCAAACAAGGAACGATGCCCATCGACGATTTCATCGTCCAATGGCAGGGTCTTTACCTATAGGCCCAGATTGACAAAAGCCATGCAATTGATCTTTTAGAAAACAATGTCAAGTTGGAGATTATATCTCAGATCTTCCGACAAGGAAAACGTCAGGACAATGTCCAGGCATACATAAATGAAATCAGAGAAGTTGGATGTGCCCACAAGGCATTCAATTTCTTTAAGGGATGCGCCGCCTCATGCTTTCAATCAAACAACGGAGGCAAAAGGGACCCTAATGCCATGAACATTGTAATGAAGTGACAATTTCACTCTTTATCTTTTCTTTTGATCTTATGTTATCTAATCTTATCAAGCCACGTGTTTATCTAATCTCACAACATACGCTGGACTTGTAACATTTCTTTCTTCCTCTTTCGCGCTCATAGATGCTTATAGTTATATTTAAGTTCTCACGAGATCTCATCTCATTTACACGTTCATTACCGTATTGCACTTCCTTTCATCTCCGTCCTATGCTTCCATTTCTTTCACACGCTTATGCTTCTCTTCCATTCTGCCACACCATGTGTGTGCAGCATGTATTTAATCTCTGTACTCCTATGTACCTATGTAGCTATGTACTCTCATGCACAGCTTGGTCTGTGCGCATATGCCAATACTATATAAACCCTGTGGACAACAGCTGGCATCCCCAGTCTAGTTCACTTCGTCATTTCCCATAAAGACTTGAGTGATATCTCCTCCCTTCTATCTCTTCAATTATGGCAAGAATGGCCATAGGGCAGCCAATTGTAACCAGCCCAAAGTCAAATGCCTGGACTGTAACTGGTTCGCTGGCAAACACAAGTTCTCCTGCAAGCAGGGGAAGGCACAAGCATGTGCTGCCAAGAAAAATAAAGCTGCAGAGAGTTGGGACTCCAACTCCAAAGCAGAAGGTCCCTCCTGAAATGAGGTAAAAAGTGCCCAAAAGAAGGAAGAAGCATGGATGCATGCGACAAAGGGCATGTTGTATGAGGAAGCCCTTGCTTACTTCAAGAACTCATCAAAGAAGGGAAAAGGCAAGGCCTGAGAACCAATCAGGGTGGTTCAAAGGCAGAAATAGAAAAATCCAAAAATAGGTTTGATTATTTAAACGTGGAGGAGACTGACTCTGACAGCTCCATGGACACTATTTCTCTTATGTCAGAGGCAACTCCTAGTGAGCATGGCAGGGACAATAAACCTGTGTCTGATTTCTCTTCCAAAAAACAAAAAGTTGATGAAAACCCTGATATTTATGTCAGAAATGTGAACTTGGGATGAGAGATTTTAGTCCCGATTCATATTGCTTCACAAGAAACTCCCACAGACATGCTCAAGATAGAAGCATTGCTCAATAGTGGAGCTAATACGATATTTATCGATAAGAAGTGGGTCGCTAAGCGAAAGCTTCCCCTTTGAGCATGACACAATTCCATTGATGTTTACAACATGGATGGCATGAAGAATCAGGCTGGCAAGATTATGCATGGCACTGATATTATTATTGACTTCAAGGAACACAAAGAATGTGTTACCACAGAAGTTACCAATCTGGGATTAAATCAGATGATCCTCGAATATACATGGCTGAGGTGCCACAACCCTCATGTAGATTGGATCACAGGAGATGTTGAGTTGACGAGATGTCCTTGACACTGCCATGCTTTACAGCCAGCACCAGTCTTCGCATGACTCATAGAAAAAGAGGAGCGAGAACTCCAATATAAAATCCAAGTGGCATTAGAATGGCTAGAGATTGCCACCACTGAGGAAAACATTCCAAAAGAAGAAAAGAAGCCTATGGAGAAAGAACTTGTTCCCAAGGCATATCATGATTATTTAAAGGTCTTCTCTAAAGGAGAAAGTGAACGCATGCTGATAAGGAAATCATGGGATCACATGATAGATATGAAAGAATCTTTCATGCCAAAGAAAGACTGATTGATACCACTATCCCTATCGGAACAAGAAGAGGTCACTGCATTCATTGATGACCAACTAAAGAAGGGTTACATAAGGCCCTCTAAATCACCACAAACATCACCAGTGTTTTTCATTCCAAAGAAAGATGGCAAAAAGTGGATGGTCCAGGACTACCATTACCTAAATGAACACATGGTTAAAAACAATTATCTGCTGCCATTGATTGGTCAGCTAGTTAATAAATTAAAAGGAGCAAAGCTCTTTACAAAAATGGATTTACGTTGGGGCTATAACAATATTCACATCAAAGAAGGTGATGAATGGAAGGCCACCTTTGTTTGCTTCCAAGGAGTGTATGAACCGCTCATAATGTATTTTGGGCTATGCAACTCGCCCGGAACCTTCCAAGTGATGATGAATGAGATCTTTGCCAATATGGATGGAGTTGTGGTTGTCTACATTGATGACTTTATGATCTTTATGAAAACAGAAAACCAAAAAGAACATGATGACATCGTGCGGGAAGTATTACAAAGATTGGAAGAAAACAATTTTTTTGTCAAACCTGAAAAATATTCTTTCAGTAAGACTGAGGTTAATTTCCTTGGCATGATCATAGGAAAAGATGAAATTTGCATGGATGATTCCAAGGTCAAAGCAATTCTGGAATGGCCCACTCCCACCAATGTAAAAGGAGTTAGAAGCTTCTTGGGACTTGCCAATGTCTACTGTCGCTTCATAAAGGACTATGTGCAAGTCACATGTCCACTTAATGATCTATTGAAGAAGGACACAGGTTTTGAATGGTCCACTTCACTTCACAGCAGATGGCGTTTGACATGCTAAAAGAAAAATTCACAACTGCACCCATGTTGGCATATCCAGATAATGATTGCCAATTCTGTTTAGAAACCAATGCATCAGACTACGCTATGGGGGCAGTACTTTCCATATTTAAAGATGACAAATGGCACCCAGTTGCCTATTCCTTGCATTTGATGTCTCCAGAAGAACGGAACTATCTGATTGCAGACAAGGAAATGTTGTCTGAAATGTATCAAGGATCGTCAAAGACAGATACATGAACCATTGAATGACAACAACAAAAGGAAGATGCTCAATTGGATGAAGGTATGAGGATGCTCATAGAATAAGGTCATAATAGACCACTTGATCACTTTGATCCTTGAAGAACGCTGTGTGTTGAACAGTAGCAGATGTCTTCAGGAAGGGAAGTGTACTCTCTAGCATGCTGGCTGAAGACAAGTGAGATCGACTATAAACAAACCAAGAAGTTTGTCTAGAGGTGTCCCAGTATATATACGTCCAGTGCTTGCACACGGACCAAGGTACAAATACAGAGACTATGCTACATATAGTAAATGGGCGTAGGGTATGACATCATGTGGGAATATGGATGAGTAAGGTAGAATGGAATGATGTCATGGTGTGCGGATAAGGGTCTGGACCAATGGTAATTAAAGGAATGTGTTTACCATGTGTTGGTCTAGATCAGAAGTCAGACTGTAAGGTCTAGACGTGTGATAGGGGTAAGAACAGATGATCAATAGTAGCGATCAGTAGTGAACGTTAAATAAAGAGAATGAAATGAAATGATGCAGTGCAATGATTCGTTATATTGTCTATTATTTGTGCACTAGAGATTTGGCCTCACTATTTGGAAGGCGCAAAGTTCCAATTTGAGATCTGGAATGACCATGCCAACCTACAGTATTTTATGAAATCGCAAAATCTGAATCGTCAGCAAGCCTAATGTTATTAATGGTTGATGCATTTCAATTACATTTTCGTCTATAAGCCTGGCACTTCTAATGTAAAAGCTGATGCTTTATTGCATTGCGAAGACCCTGCCCAAGAAGTTGAAGATGACAACAAGGGTATTATTCTTATACCACCAGAGTGAGTACGAACTCAGACCAGGGTTGAAATTCACAATGAAGGCGAACAAATCTTAAAACTCATCAAAAGCCAGATAGTTCTGCTCAAAGAGAGCAAAGTGATTGATTTGTGCCAAAAGTATGGTGCATGCAGGGTCAATGTACTGCTTTATTAGGATCACCTGATCTATGTTCCCGATTCTGATGACATAAAAATGAAGATACTAAATCTATGCCATGACTCTCCAGTCACTGGTCACCCAGGAATGGCAAAGACACTTGAACTGGTAGAGAGAAGTTATTGGTGGCCCAAGATGGCTACTTTCATCCACGAATATTTATCTCGATGTGACAGGTGCGCTTGAATGAAAACTGGAAACCAGCTCAAAGTAGGGCTGCTCCAACCCTTAGAGGTCCCACAAGGGCCATGGCAGGATATCTCCGTGGATTTCACCATGGATCTGCCCCTATCTAATGGATTCAACTTGATCGTAGTGGTCATAGATTGCTTTTCCAAAGAAACAGTATTTATCCCATGCAATAAGACCGAAACGGCACTCAGCATGGCTAAACTATTTCTCAACCATGTGTGGAAGCATCATGGACTTCCCATGTCTATTGTATTGGACCAAGGACCGCAATTTGCATCTGCAGTTATGTCGGAAGTATGCAAGCATCTTGGTATAAACTCTAAATTATCCACCGCATTCCATGAAACAATCTAATAGACCCTTAGCATTGGGATCCTAGGCTTATCACTTGAACTCAGGGAAGAGGGGATTTTATGATCTTTAGGGGAAAGACCAAGAGAACCAAACTGGAGGATGTCCAGTGGGCTCCTTGGGGTTTATATAGTGCATAACTATCATGCACAGACCAAGCTGTACACCACTACATATGTGCATATGATATCAGTAATTAAAGGCATGATGCCACCATGAGGTGTGGCAGAATGGAAGAGAAGCATAGACAGTAATAACCGTGTGAAAGGAATGGAAGCATAAGCGGAGATTAAAAGAAGTACATATGGAAATGAATGTGAATGAGATTGGATCTCGTGAGAAAGTGAATATAACTGAATGAAGGGAAGCGTCTGTGAGCACAAGAAGGAAAGAGAGAAAAGTTACAAGTCTAGTGTATGTTGTGAGATAAGATAAACACGTGGCTTGATAAGATTAGATAAGATAAGATCAAAGAAAAAGATAAGGAGTGAAATTGTCACTTCGTTACATTCCACCCACAAACAGACAGGCAAACAGAGCAGATAAATAGAGACTTGCAGCAGTACCTTTGTTTATACTGTGCAGAAAAACAAGATCAATGGACCAATTGGCTTGCCATTGCCCAGTTCTCCTACAATTCGAAGACACAGATGTCTTCAAAGAAAACACCCTTCAAAGTGTCATGTAATTACGTCCCCAAGATGGGAATTGAACAGCATGTTTCTAAGGCACCAGCTGCCAAGGTATTTGCCGATGATATGGCAAACACATTAGAAGAAGTGAAAAACAACTTAAAAGAAGCTTAGGACCGTCAGAAGGTCCAAGCGGATAAAAAACAGGCTGATGCCCCTATTTATTCACCTGGCGACAAAGTTTGGCTTGCCACAGAAAATTTGCATTTGACACATGCTTCTAAAAAGCTCACAGAGAAGTGGATTGGTCCCTTACTGGTTATTGAGATGATCAGTACCAATACAGTGAAGTTAAAACTGCCATAGACTATCAAAATTCACCCGGTTGTGAACATCTCAAGTGTAAAACTATATGAAGAAAGATCAATGGGCCAACCTGTGGTTGTGCCTGGACCTTTAGAAGTCACAGAAGATTGTGACATGGAATGGGAAGTCGATTTCATTGTCGATTCCCAACTAAAAAGAAAAACTCTGGAGTATCTTGTGCATTAGAGTGGCTACTCCAACAAGGATAGAACTTGGAAACCTGCAGGTAACCTCAAGGGCGCATAAGACACAATCCACAATTTTCACACCTTGCATCCCAACACTCCTAGCAAATTATCTATGATGTTTGCTCAGTTCAAACAACTTTTTAACCCCTACATTAACCATATGGAGGCAGATGCTTCTAACCTGCCTTTTGATCACCTGGAAGTCAATCCCTAGAGAGGGGGTAGTGTAATGAAGTGACAATTTTCATTTTCATTCCCTTATTTTATTTTACAGTGACTTCCAAAATTGAGTCAATGTTTTGAGATTTTGGACTATTGATTATATACCTCAGGAACAGGGCCAAATAGAGCCAAAGTGTAAGTGGGTGGCTGAAGGTACCTGCCCTTAGCTATG
>JBBPQE010000697.1:0-13838 GCA_038092335.1 Boletus vinaceobasis
CCGCGAACGGACGGCAGCATGGGACCGAGGAAAAAGGGGGCGAGGCGGGAAGGCATCCGCATGTCAGTAACTCTTTCTTTCAATTTCTACAGCCGTAATGATAGTTGAGCCGATGCGATAGACCGAGGAAATTGCCGCCCGAGTTGGCAGACAGACCTGAGCAGCTCGTGCCGATTCGACTCGAGTTTGACGTGGAGCATCACAAGATGCGCGAGACGTTTGTCTGGAACCTAAACGGTCAGTTTCTTTACCTCTTTCTCCCGTCCTCGTTCAACTTCCGTCCTCTAGACCCCGTCATCACCCCCGAGATGTTCGCACAGACCTTAGTCGAGGACTACGCCCTCTCCCCCACCTATCACAGCGTGATCACCAAGTTGATCCAAGAACAGTTGAGCGATTTCAAAGCACATGCTGCCAGCATAGACATGGACTGGAAACCACCTGTGATCGAGATACCCCAGTCGGAAGGACCTGGCGCAGAGGAACAGGGTGACTCAGACGTCGAGGTCGTGCACCATCCTCAACAGCCCGCGCCCGAGCGCAATGACGACGCGCCTTTCGTGGACGGGGAGGATGACAGTGTGATTGTGGGGCGGGGGATACTGGACGAGGGGGCGGTACAGTGGTGGGAGTCGTGGCGGAAGCGCGCAAAGAAGGAGATGCCAACGCGCATCGCGTTGACCAATCGGCGGAAGAAACGCAAGATTAGTGCCAAGATTGAGGATGCAGAAGAGGCGAGCGGGAGCAATGACAATGACAAGGAGAGACCGCGAACGGTGGACGAGTTTGAGGTGGATGAGAAGAAGGTGCGTGAGGATTTGCGGATAGTAATCAAGGTGGGTTTGCGTCATAGTTGTCGTTGGCGGGGTGTTGATCTCGTGCGCGTCAGCTTGATATGATCGTGGGCTCGATGAAGCTGGATGATCAGTTCGAGTGGGACCTTGAGAACCAGGATGCGTCCCCGGAACTGTTTGCTGAGGTGTATGCAAATGAGCTGGGTTTAGGTGGGGAGTTCAAGTGAGCAAGCGCGTTCAAACGATACGGGTGTAGTATCTAACGCATGTCTAGGACCGCCATCGCGCACTGTATACGGGAGCAAGTGCAGGTGTACCAAAAATCTCTCTTCCTCGTGGGCCACCCCGCAGACGGCTCGGCTGTCCAGGACGACGAGCTCCGCATGTCCTTCTTGCCCAGCCTCACCTCTGCCGCGAGAACGATGGATCAAGTTCAGTCCTTTACGCCTATTCTTAACCACCTCAGCGATGGTGAGATCGAGCGGAGCGAAAAGGAGCGAGAAAAGGAACTCACCAAGAGACGGAAACGGAACACGCGGGGTCGTCGTGGTATTACACTTCCAGACCGCGACCCCAACCGAACCTACCGTACTCCCGCGATCGGCTTCCCCGAGTTGGATCCTGCGACGCTTGCTCTTGCCGCTGCCGCAAGTGCACCCACGTCAAGGCGTGCGGCCGCCGCGGCCGCCTCGCTGACGATTGCTAACATGGTGGCATCGGAAAACGGGACGTCCATCATGCCACTGCAGTTGCCGCCCCAGCAGTTGACTCCGCAGGTGACCTTATCGCTGGGCAAGGAGAAGAAACCAAAAGGATTGTTCAAATCACCCAAGTATCCTCGTGAAATTCTCCGTCCGCGCGCGCGCGCGGATGCCCTGACGCCGACGACTGCCGTGGAATCCGCACCCATGTTGCCGTCGTCGCTGCTCGAAAACGATCCACCTGCCTCGGTCGTGAACCCTGCGCCGCCGGATACCAAGGCGATCTTGAAGAAGGCAAGGGAGAGTGAGAGGGAAGCGAAAGAAAGAGAGTTTGCGGATGGGCAGCATGCCAATGTGATAAATGGAGTTTGGCACTGCTCTAATTGTGGCTGTCCGGGAGACATCGCGATCGGGCGACGAAAGGGACCTTTGGGAGACAAGTCCCAGTGTGGGACGTGCGGTATGCGGACCGACTTTTTGTCTTTGAAACGCGCCAGGCTGATGGTGGTGGTGTGTGCCCTTATTAGGGAAGTTTTGGCATCGGCATCGACGTCCACGGCCAGTTCAGTATAATCCGGATCCACAGTATCATCTGAATTTGAGAAACGAAGAGCTGGGCAAGACGAACACAAAGAAGCGGGGTCGAGCGGCGAATTCGGTGGCAGCGGACGGTGCAGAGACACCGAGCCGGCAAAAATCTGAACTGTGGATTGAGGTGCCGACCCAACCGCCCAATTCAGCGACGATACCACCGTCAGAGGACGATAGACCGGTATCGCCAGTATCGACGGCATCGAGCGTGTCGGAAGCGCCTCTCGCACAACAATCCCTCAAAACGAACGGCGCGAGTCAGTCCGCCTCTACTGCTGCACCACCCCGTCCGTCGACGCCGGACTCGCCACAACCCCCGGTGATGGTGTGTTCAAGTTCTCCAGGCGGAGACCCCGCTTCGCATGCGAGCGGTGGATACGTGAGCACACACGTTTTCTAACGCGGATGCTATTGATGCTCAAACGTGAAGTGAACAGTCTATACCCCCCTGGCTGTCTGGTGCGATCGTAATGTTGCAGTCCAAGTATCCAGAGGATAAATTTGAGGCAATCTTGCGCAAGTCATCGCCCAGGGCGACGCCAGAATGGCGGATAAAGTGTTTGGACTGTCCCGGAAAGGTGCGCCGTCATCGTGCACGAGTTTTTGGTTTTTTCTGACTGGGGGACGTGGTTTCACAATAGTTGTATAACCCTGGACCGGGCGATTCGTTGTCGAATTACGAAGTTCATTTGAAGAACCGGCAACATCGGTTACGGGTCACGAGTCGTGTCAAGAGTACCTCGTCCTAGTCGTCATCGCTCTCGTTCAATACCACTCCCACTCACACCCTATCTCGGACACCTCGACGCCTTTGGGCATGATCACGTCGCTATTTACGAAACGAATGTGTCGTGTGTTTGTGTTCCAGTTTTTGCTTTCTTTTTCTCTCTTTCGCTTTTTTTTCGTTTTCGTTTTTTCTGTTGCAACTCGACGATCTTGCTTGCGATCCCCGCTGTGTCTATGTACTTGCTTGTACATACCTTATTATCGTGTTTATCTACTTTTTTTTCGCAACAAAAGTATCTGGTCGTTGGTGCGAGGCTGCGAGCCAGATCTAGACAGGATTATATGAGGGTAGCATGTGTGTAGAACTACAATGCAACCAATTACCGAGATCCGACTTGTGCCGTGAGAGCACCGGCTTGAACGAGAACACGATATGATTACTATACCCCACGGTCACTGTTCCCAGCCTTTAGTCAACGTGAACGATGACGAGTACCAGTAGTAGTACTGCAAACGCCCTCTCCCAGTTATGGCGACCCGACATGGATCAGACCAGGCCACCGCTTTTACCAGGCGAGGTGTACAGACAAGACATATCCACTGTGATCGAGCGGACAATTGATGGTCTTCGTCCGGCGTTGAGGACATTGAGCGATAAGATCCATGGTGAGTTGCTCCCCATCACTGACAGGGATCTGTCCCTCTACGCGTTGGACTCTCTTGCAATCGAGTCTGATCATCTCATCGCTATCATGATGTGCATGATACATAGCTCGGCCCGAACTCAAGTTTGAAGAACAGTGGGTTGCATTTCGAAAAGCTCGTTCTGGTTGCTTTACACACAATATACGTGCAGCTACGCACACGACGAATACACACAGTTCATGGAGACGCAGGGGTTCGTGGTACAGCGGCACTATCTCCTCGACACCGCCTGGGTCGCTACCTACACCCACCAAGGCCCCGAAGCCAAAGTCAAGGCCAGGGGAGCCGGCGACGGGGTCGCTCGCCCATTGCCAGTGCTCGGCGTCAACTCGGAGATGGATGCATTACCCGGGATCGGACATGCGTGTGGGCATAATCTCATTGGTATCGCGGGGGTCGCGATCGCGTGTGCGGTCAAGGCGGCAATGGAGACATTGGGGATTGATGGCAAGGTGGTTTTACTTGGGACGCCTGGTGAGCCATTCTCTCTCTCTCTCCTTTTTTCTTCTGTGGAAAGAAGGACGGAACGAACCTGGGGTGTGGGGCGGTGCTAGACTGAAATTAATCTCGTGTCTTTTCTTCTTCTTTTGATCAGGTGAGGAGGGCGGTTCTGGCAAGGTACGGTTATTGGAGAAGGGGGCGTATGAGGGATTGGACGTTTGTCTGATGTACGTGTTTGTCATCCTTGGTCCCGTTCCTCCCATCCCGATCCCCCACCCCACCCCTTCATATCTCCAGTTTTTCAGAGGTGCTGCTGGCTGAGCGTAACGTTTCGAACCCAGGTGTCACCCTGCTCCCGGCCCGCCGCATGGTGCCAGCCTGACCAGCTCGCTGGCCGTCGTCCAACGCCAAGTGGACTATACTGGACACACGTAAGGAACACGAACACGCTCCATTTTTCACATCCCTCTCACTGCTCAGAAATGCTCCGTCGTTCCCCTCGGTACTATTTCAGTGCACATGCGGGCCTCAGCCCATGGGAGGGCCAGAATGCCCTCGACGCTGCCGTGCTCGCATACACCAACATTGGGCTATTGCGTCAACAGATCAAGCCTACGCATCGCGTGCATGGTGTGTTTGGAGGACAGGATTGGGCACCCAACAGTGTGTGATCGTTCCTACATCCGATTTAGCGGACGCTGAGCTCGTGATTTTTTTCTTCCCCTAGTCATTCCTGATCAGGCTTCGATGCAGTGCGTGTCTGCGGCTTCTGTTTGGTTTGTTGGACGATGAAGCGAGCTAGTATAGCTGGTATGTCCGTGCGCCAATAACCAAGGAAGTATTCGAGACGGCTACTCGGGTCAAAGGATGTTACGAGTACGCGAACGATCCTTTCCCCTCATCACGTCTGATTGAGGTTTACTGTTCGTTCAGGGCCGCGGCGACTGCAACAGGATGCACGATGAACATCAGTTACGAGGCTGTTCGGAACGAGCTCGTTCAGAATAGAGTCCTCGGTAAATAATTCTCTGCGAGACGTGGCTCTTCATCGATCACCTCTCATTCTCGCACGCATGGACTAGGTGAAGAATTTGCAGACGTTTTTCGCAAGCGGTACGGCGGGATCGATTACGAGTGGGGTATCGCTGGCGCGTCGACCGATTTCGTACGTTCACCGTCACGTTTGACTTTGACTTTTGAACATGGCGGCTTGCTTTTTCTCAGGGGAACGTGTCATACTGTATGCGTGCTCTCCTTGGTTCACCTTGCTGATGATGATAATATACTACAGCGATGCCCGGCCTGCATCCCGGTTTTTGTACGCTGCTTTTTTGTTCTGTTATGACCCTCTTCGCGCTTTCTCATGCCAGTGTCCCCAAATGTCCGTGTGTAGCAATACCCACCGTTCCGGGAGGAGGGAACCACACGCGAGAGTTTACGCGCGCAGCGTCTACAGACGCTGCTCACGAGGCATGTTACGACGTGTCCAAGGCCCTAGCGCATGTAGGTATGAGGGTCTTGACGGACGAGGCGTTCTTGGCAAAGGTGCGTTTATTGATTCGTGCACAAGACCTTTGAGGTGCGGACGCTGAATCGGGTTTTGCTCAGGTGAAGGCTGCGTTTGAGGAAGACAAGAAGAAGAGGGAAGAATGAAAGAACTGCAGAGACCTTTTGTGTGTGTGTTGCATGTATGTATGTATTACATACTAGGTGACGGGGAATGTCGACAACATGTTGAACAATTGTTACTGGACTCGAGAGCTGATAAGCTCAGGCTTGCTTTTCCATTCGTCCTGGACAAGGTTATTTAAAGGATGCTACCTGGATTCCCACTAGCTAGTCGGTTGTCTAGGGGAGCAACAAAGTATTAGGTCAGCAGAAGTGTGTGCTTGCTGCCACTGACACCTTCCGTATCCTCCCCAGCCTCGTCTCTCCATTCTCGCTGGTCTTGACGGTGTATGTAAGGCCATATGTCCATAATGTAGAGCACATTCATGGATGTATGTTCTCGCATGCACCCCTTTGAGTCTTTTACCCCTCGTCTGGAGTACGGACTGTTCGTCAGAATCGTCACTGCTGCCAGCGCCAGGAGACGGTCAGGTGCATGATGCCACATGACCGTCAGTTGTACTAATCTATTATCACTGACCACCATCCGTCGTATCACCGCCAATCGATTTCGACTTCCAACCTCTTAGCAAGCCATGTCCACTGATGTCGTATGGCGACCCAACGCGGATCAGATCAGGCCGCCACTCCTACCAGGTGATGTATACAGACCAGACATCCTTGCAGTCATCGAGCAGACGATCGATTCGCTCCGCCCTCAGTTGAGAGAGTTGAGCGACAAAATACACGGTAAGGAGCCTCCACAATACAACAATCCGTACTCTTTTTGTCTTGCGGCTGATCAATGTTCGTCGATCATCATCCCTGCGCTGCAACCTTGAAGCCCACCCCGAGTTGATGTTCGAAGAACAGTGCGGTCCTCCCTTGGTACACAGTGACATGATACTGATGTCCGTGTGTCTGCCCTAGTTATGCCCACGACACGTACACAGAGTTCATGGAGGCACAGGGATGGGTCGTTCATAAGCACTACCTGCTCGAAACTGCCTGGGTAGCCACCTACACACACGGCCAAGGGGGTCGCGTCCTCGGCGTCAACTCCGAGATGGACGCGCTCCCTGGGATCGGCCACGCATGTGGCCACAATCTGATCGGTATCGCGGGCGTGGCAGTCGCTTGTGCCGCCAAGGCCGCCATGCAAAAGTTGAACATCGACGGCAAGGTGATCTTGCTCGGGACACCCGGTAAGCTTTCCATTTCGGTTCACGCACTGAACCATACGGCGCTCAATGTTGTGTGTGTAGCTGAGGAGGGTGGGTTTGGCAAGGTACGGTTGTGGGATAAAGGCGCCTATGAGGAAATGGACGTCTGTCTCATGTATGGCTTCGCCGTATTTCCGGCCAATTCCTTCCTTTGTCACTCATCTTTTTGGTGACATAGGTGTCATCCAGCACCGGGCCCTCCCTACTCTATCAGTCTCAGCGGTAGTTTAGCTATGGTCCGACTCCAGGTGGATTTCACGGGAAAAACGTAAGGCAACGATGTATTCTTGGCCCATCAGTGACCCATCCAGTATTCAGCGCACATGCTGGTTTGAGCCCCTGGGAAGGCAAGAACGCACTGGATGCTGCCGTTCTCGCATACACGAACATCGGGCTTTTACGCCAACAAATCAAACCGGCCCATCGCGTACATGGCGTCTTTGGGGGGAAAGATTGGGCTCCAAATGGTCCGTATTGCATTTACCTGGCTTATCATCGCCTTCATTAGCATGAACAGTGATTCCCGACAATTGTACGGCAAGGTCAGTGCAATCCTACCAGTACAGGACTTATTGACGAGCACTGTCGAAGATGGTTCGTACGTGCCCCCCTCACCAAGGAAGTATTTGACACCGCAGCTCGGGTCAAAGCGTGCTTCCAGTATGTGATTTCATACACGTCTACTACTGCACTCTATCTTTTCCAAGCGCTGCCGCTGCTGCCACTGGCACCAACGTCGCGTTCACCAGTGAATCTATTGGAAACGAACTCGTCCAGAACAAAGCACTGGGTAAGTTGGTAGATTGATTCACCTCCGTATCTTACGAACATGATGGTATCAGGCGGAGAGCTTGCAGATGTCGTCCGGAAGCGGTACGGGGATATCGACTACGAGTGGGGTATTTCGAGCGCATCCACGGATTTCGTAAGTCGTACCAAGATGTGACTCGCGGGGGTTGAACTCAAGGGTTTTCGCAGGGAAATATCACATACTGTATGCACCTTCTTTCGTCTTCCACACGCAGTTTACTGATCCGGGTGGGTGTCAGTAATGCCTGCGCTCCACCCTGGATTTTGTATGTACTCGGTGTCCTTGCTGTGCTCGACGACACGTTTCTGATGCGCGCTCGACCTTGCTCACCGCGGGTGAACTTGTAGCCATTCCTACTGTACCCGGAGGGGGAAATCATACGAGAGAGTTTACAGCAGCTGCCGCTACCGACGCCGCGCATGAAGCGTGTTATTCCGTGTCCAAAGCGCTCGCACACGTGGGTATGAGAGTGATTACGGACGAGGCGTTCTTGGCGCAGGTAAGCACCCTTTTCATGCGCAGTCGACGGGTTCGTGTTGAGCCGGTCTGGATGTATAGGTCAAGCTTACCTTCGAAGAAGATAAAAAGTCGAGGGGTTTCTAAAGGAAGAGGGTCCCCGGTCACTGGCAGCGACGCTCCTTGTACGAGTTAACCAAGTTGTATCAATGCGTCGGAGCCCGACCGTGTTTTCTCGTTCAAAAGTTTCGGATACACACGTGTTCCGATCCCGGCTTCGACAAGCGAGCTTGAGCTGGTCCGGATCCGATGCTCGACGCGATCAGAACCGCACGGGTGTCACAATCAGATGACGGTGAGTCAAGGTAGAACCCGAAAGAAGCAACCCCGTGCGCACCGGTTCGTGGTATCATGATCCACTGGTGACTGCATGATATCGACCAACTTGAAGTTTTACTCGACATGTTTATATTGCTCCTGGGACCTGAACTGAACAAGCCCCCATTATACCTTTTTTTCCCTGGAGCTCCAAGGCCCCACAAATGCGGTCCCTGCTCCTGGCACGAACAGACGGTAACGACGCGTCATACATCGTCGTTGCCTCAGATGCGGTCCTACCTGAGTCCGCGGGGAAAAAGTCAAACGACGAGCTCCACCCGAAGAATTTGGCTCCACTGCCATCTCGAATGAGATGGGGACACGGAGCAAAAAGTGTTCTACTAAACATTTGAACAGATACGCATACAGACAAATACATTGGCTCGGCTGACTACGTTTCGACGTCGCCGTTCGTAAAATGCCACTAACTGGCGAGAGAGAAACGGGCATTTGTCGTTGAAACGTTGATGTCGTGAATATGTGGGAAAAGAGGAGAGATCGCGTCGTTTTATCAATCCCGATCGACTAGCTAGTTTGTACAGTGGATGATGTCTTCCTCACCCTCGAGGACGGGGCGAAGCTAGTCTGTGAAGGAACGCCGTCGTTCAGGGGGAGGCATGCGCGTTGGAGAAGAGGCTACACTTCACATTCAAGCTAGACAGTACCGTGTTCCCGCATCCACAAATGACGATGGTGTCGCCGCATCCTGTGCAGTATTGCACCACGGTGCACATCATGAGGGGCCGGAGCGGCGGTGGCGACACCAGCCAGGATGGAAATGAAAAGGAGGATGGAGGAGGAGGAGATGATCAACATGCTGAATCTCAGTGACTTTCCTCGAGGCAGGGATGATCCTGCAGGACATGTCGTCCCCGGTGGGTTTTTATACCGTTATGATATCATACAATGATAGAAGCCGCGAAAGAACGCGTTTCGTTTGGTGAGCTTGTCCCCGAAACGAAGTGTCGCGGTTCCCAGTGTTCGAGCTTCTCGTTGTCGACGTCTCGCGCCGGGGCCATTTCGGTCGACTGGATACGTCAGCCAAGAAATACCATCAGGTGAAACGTGTGTCACCCATGATGATGCGTGGCAGCATAGTCACATCTCAGCGTTGTAGCAGGGACTCGACATTCAATCCAGTGCTCAAGTCAACAACACGTACGGGGACCCCCTCCCGCGCGCGACGGAACTTTATTACACCGACATGAAGGCTTCAATGCAAACACCCAGACACAAACTCTTGCCCAAACGAACACGTCGCGGGATCCAGGTGTTCGTTCACCACCTTTCGTGTGCAGGTCGCACTACGCATAGTCATGCATACATGAGCGCAACTTCGCGGGAAAGAGGTTGAGCGCGCTTACAGTCAATCTCCCAAGCCAATGCCGAACTGTCTTGTTCGACGAGGTTGAGGTAAGCCTGTGTGCACCCAACGGCGATAAGTTGACGTTGCGTAGCAGTAACATCCCATGGACCGACCTTTGCAATCGAATCTGGATCGAGACGGATGTCTTTATTCGCTTCCCAGGCAGGGTCGTTGCGCTGGCCTTTCGAACGATCAGTTATGATAGTTCCGTCGATGATGCTCTGTAATCAAGAAATGTATCCGTAATCAGTACTCGCGCCCCAGTTCTGCTCCAGTCTGTGCAGCTCACGTGCGCAACCTGCAAATCCCACAGAATGTCAGCGAGAGTCGGATAGGAATGCGATAAGCGACTACAGACATGAATGTTCTGTTTCCCAAATTCTTTGGCCAAACTCTGGGAGAGTGCCCTGACACCAAATTTACCCATCGCAAACGCGCTCGTGGTGGTGTTGCCCCTGATCGAGGCCGTAGCTCCCGTGAAGATCAGAGTCCCTTTCTTCCTTGAGCCACCCTTGCCGCCTTCGCTTGGTTGCTCAAAACCGTTCTCAGTGAACTCGAGTAAGATTTCTCTGGAGAAGGTTGAGGCAGCGAGGGCGTTGACATCCAACGACTCGCGCACTTCCTTTTCGGTGATGTCCAGGAATGGCTTCCATATGCCATACCCAACATTGAACAGTGCAACGCGGAGGGGAGAAGAAGACACCGGGAAGCGGTTCCTGATGTCAGAGAACGCAGAACGAATCGAGGCGGGAGTGTAATCTGGGATTGGAAAAGCTGCAGCCTGATAATAGTAAAAGATCCCGTCAGGACCAAGATGATGATGCACGGGTTGGGTCGCACCTCTCCACTGTTCTGGTTAATCTCGTTGGCGAGCTTGTTGAGATGCTCGGGGCCACGAGAGATCAATGCAACCCTATAGCCCAACTTGCCGAACAGACGACTGGAAGATGGTCAAGTTTGCATCAAGTTGGTCGAGGAAGTCCTTACGCTGAAGAACCCCCTGTCCCTGTGTGGAAGTCAGTATCGTCGAGGATCGTGCAAACGTTGAGAAACGGACCCGAGCCATTTCCGATACCAGCGACAATGAACAAAGGTCGAATAGTAGACATTTCTTGTAGATCAGTGATAGTCAGGTTCTACCATGGACTGGGACGAATTTATATCTAGTCAGAAGTTAATTGACTGAGTAAGCCCGGGCAGGATGCATCACAAATACTCCCAACGTTAGTCAGTGGGCCAAGTGGCGCTGACATGGCGCAATCCGACGTTATTTCCTTCAAAAGCGATGTAGCTTATATTGTTTTGCTCAGCTGGACGTCTATGTTATTACTCCAAACCGAGTAAAGTAACAAGTCGATCTAACGGGTCAATGGGTACCATGTAGCGCAATGTGTCCGGCCTTGCTGTTCTGCCAAACATCGTAACGCTTCGCCCAGGTGTACGTACCGTAGGCTAGTAACAATTAGGCGCAAGTGGGGTGGGAGACGTGCAAAAACGCACCAATTGCGAACGGAACAATCCAGTATGGTGCTTGAGAGGCAAGGCGTTTGTAACCATTGAACAGCCAGCCCTGGAAGATATCTTTTGTGGGGCGTTGACGGAACGGGGAGATAGCTGAACGATTGTAGCAGCGAGAGGCAGTGAATGTGGTGAAACGCGAAAGAGTACGCTTAATGACTCACTGTAGGTGATAATGCCTCTCTGCTTTGACATGCTAGTATCACCCCACCAGGGGTTCTAATAGGACGTTACTCCGCACTCTCTCGGCGTCGTCCTAGCAAAAAACTTACAAAGACTTTGGCTGGCGAGGGCATGCCAAGTCAGTTCTCATGGCCCCAAATGACCAAGGGGAACACTCACGTTCAGGCATACCACTGGAACGAATTGCAGTCGGCCGCATGATGGACTTGTGAAATGATCAAGCTCGGTGAGGTGGGTTTGTTAAGACCTGCCCGAGGTTTTCCGTGTTGACCAAACAAGACGCAAACAACACCATCGCACGTCCACGTCGGTTCATTCCACTCGTCCGCTCTCTCTATAACTAAAGGTACGAACTTGAGATCTCAATGATACGCTGGTTCACCGATGTATTATGCATTCTTCCCTCAGGCTTTTACGCTCATCCACTCTGAGAATGATTAGCCACCAGACACTGTACAACCTCGCCAACTACCTTGGCGCTCTTGCCATGATTAGTGTCGTCGCGTACCACTTCGTCGCAGTGAACGCGCGCCATATTTCAGGGAATCCCCAATCACGCTAGGGTCTGCGGCAGCAGGAGGGTCGCGTATGGTGAGTTCTAGCGCAGCTGGCTGACCGAAGCAGTTCACAAAAGATATCCTAGTTGTTACTCTGTGCAGCTAATTATATACCATCCCATACATGCAACAACAACCCAGTGGTGTCAAGATGCCTGCAATGAGTCCCTAGCGAAGTTTTGGTTTGGCACCTTGGTAGTAGGCTACACCAGTATTTTGCCCGTCGTCTGCAAACCTCCCTCGAACCATCATGGTATCGGTATGATGTGGTTGATCTTGCACTAACTCGGGGTGACTTGGTGAACTGGGGTCATCCAAATCATGATGTTTCTTCGAACAGCAGTTGCAGATGGATGGTTCTTCAACAAGTGTTGCCAACGTCAGTCAGAGTCAGAGAATGTCGGGATGCGGTTGCATACCACATAGCGTGCACAATGCTTGGCGCGTCGCGATGAGATTTATTGATGTCGACGCTACGGAGGGTGGAACACTCACAACAACACGTGAAAATTCCACACAGTACGTCGCAGCAATCCATGTTTTTGAGGTCGATAGGTATAGTCCAAGGATGTCACTGGAGCGACGGTGTTCGTTGTTTCAGGGATTGTTTCAGTGATTTTAATTCCGTCGAGATGGATACTTTGTAGCCTACAGCCGGGGGGCCAAATTGGTCTGGGGCCGTGTGTTACAAGGCATGTGACCCGCACTTAGTACTGCAGTACTGAACTCTGACAAGCCTCTGGAGTCGGTCCTGCACTGTTGTGTCAAGCCGTTATATGCTGGCAATGGTAGGCCTAAGACAATAGTGTGCAGTGTTTTACAGCGCTTTGCAAATCTCTGCGGAAAATGCATCGCAAGAAACTTGTCGGCTAAGGATTGCCGAGGCAGGACCCCGAAGGCATTGTCACCCGTGTGATTTGTGTGACATGTGGTATCTTTGCTCGCACTATGTCGCCGACACCGGAGCCCGCTCAGGATGAAAAACTCCATACATTCAACGTATCACTGACTGTTTACACTCTCCTCAAGAAGACTGCTACTAGGGGTGCTCGCAGAGTGGCTACTGTGAAGGAAGAAAAGTCGGTCAAGGTCAAAGAGTTACCCTTCGCTATCAATGAGGACAACTACGTCGATTTTCTGACCAGTCTGCTTGAAAAACACGGACAGGAGCAGTATAAGGTATCGGGAAAATGCTGCTTCCCATTCAAGTATGTGCCGCCAAAGTCGAAAGGGTCAGTTTTTTTATCTCTATCTTGTCCACACCGAGTCTAATATGTACTAGTCAGCGCTCTGGTGACGGAATGGACGTCGACAACGAGTCCGATTACAAAGAAATGGTACATAAGATATACGAGCACGATGTCAACAATACGAAGATATTTGTCGATATGAAGGATGTTGAAAAGCTCCCAACGTTGAGTGCTGGCATGGTAGACGATGAAGAGGACGAGACCGGGCCCACTGCAGAAGCTAGTGCGGTATGTACATTCCCATCGCATGCTACTTGGACACTAATTCTACGAATTCATAGAGCTCAAAGGTCTCGGACATGGATGCGCGTCTTATGCGATGGCGTCTCATGCTTCAAACTCGCTACAAGAACGACTTTGGGGATGGATACACATACGTTGGTCCAACGGGACCAGTTACACTCACACCCAGTTTGATTATGGACTGGTGTCGTGCGCTGGTACGTTTTTTTTCATTACTGCATTATCTGAAGACTCTGACACTTTTTGGATACAGGACGAAGGGCACGCTACGCTAACTACCCCGCCGA
>JBBPQE010000698.1:0-13831 GCA_038092335.1 Boletus vinaceobasis
TTCGTCGAGGACCGAAGAAGAGATATCGCTGGCAGAGTAAGCCCAGTGCGATCCAAGACAATAGTTAAGGTCTACGAAGCGACCTTGCCAATATCCGCTACGAGAGCTCTTCCTTATCCCTTTCCATATATACGCTCATCCCTTTTCCTTTTCTTTGAGGCTCCAGTGTTCTCTCCAGTCCTACGCTGCGAGCTAGCTAGACAGGATCGTAACAGAGATGATCTCCTGCTTCTTCGAGCTCCAAGATACTGCTCCTTCATCGATAAGGAAGGCATAGCCAGAGACAGTCTTGTGATCTTCTGTCATGCTCCCATCAGCATCAGTATAGCCCATGAGAGCTTTTACTGATCCTCTGTATGTGAGGCATAGGTCGCGAGTGCTGATGAGGTACCTGTATACATGGCATACAGCATCCCAATGAGGCATGCCTGGATTATTGGAAAAGTGGGAAATGGTGGTGATGGTGTAGGAAATGTTGGGACGAGTTCCCAATGCCACGTACATGAGCGATCCAACAGCTTTGCAGTAGGGGATGTGCTGCATGGCGGCATACTCGGTTCCAGTGAATGGAGATTGGCTGGCAGTGAGCTTGATGTGGGGTTCCATAGGTGTCGAGACTGGTTTCAATTTGTCAAAACCAAAACAGCGTATGATGGAATCTAAATATGACTGCTGCGAGAGAGCGATGATACACTCATCCCAGTTGCATCTTACCTCGATGCCAAATAACCAATGTAGTTCCCCTAAATCCATGATCTCCACATGCTGCTTGAGCTGCTCTTTGAGTTGCATGACAAGGTCAGCAGAGGTGGCAGTGATGGTGCAGTCACCGACATGCACTACCACAATGATGAATGTGGAGGAGGTCCATTTGACAAACACAGCTTGATCGACTTCGCACTGTTTGAAACCAATCTTGGTGACAAGAATTTCGACCAATTTCTGGTACCATCGGCAACCACTTTGTTTAAGTCCATACAGAGTTTTGTGCAGGAGGCAAACTCAGTGTGGGTGTGCTGAGTCGACATAGCTAAAACAACCTCGAAGACTACTTCTTCGTAAGATTGGCTTGTTAGGCCTCTCTAGGCTGCACATGTTGAACCATAAAGGAGAGTGGGGATTGAGCAAAGCTCTAAGGTACTTCAAGGGGAATGACCAAGAGAACTAAACTGGAGGACGTCCAGTAGTTCCTTGGGGTTTATATACTGTCGCCTAATGTGCACAGACCAAGCTGTACACTACTACATGAGGGTATATGATAACGGTAATTAAATACGTGCTGCACACACATGGTGTGGCAGAATGGAAGAGAAGCATAAGACGGTAATTACCGTGGGAAAGAATGGAAGCATAGAGCGGAGATTAAAGAGAAGATATACGGTAATGAACGTGTGAACGAGATTGGATCTCGTGAGAAAAGAGAATATAACTAAATAGGGAACACGTCCGTGAGCGCGAGGAAAGAAGAAGGAGATAGTTATAAGTCCACGTCTATGTTGTGAGATTAGATAAACGCGTGGCTTGATAAGATTAGATAAGATAAGATCAAGGAAAAAGATAGGAAAAGAAATTGTCACTTCATAACAATAGCTGGGTGGCTGGTGCATATAAATGCACTTGCTGTCAGAGAGCTCGCCATTGAGGTATGCATCTTTGATGTCTACTTGGTGGAGTTCTAGGTTATGGCATGCAGCAAGTGCAAGGACAGTACAGATGGATGTGAGCTTGGCAACAGGAGCGTAGGTGTTGAAGTAGTCGACTCCTGGGACTTAAGAGAAATCTTGGGCGATGAGTCATGCCTTGTAGCGGATGATGTTGCCAGCAGTGTCCTTCTTGGCACAAAAAACCCACTTAGAGCCTACAAGGTTTGCTCTGGGTGATAAGTCAGTCAGTTCCCAGGTACTGGCTTTGTGCAAGGTGGCTAGCTCCTCGCATATGCCTTGCTCCTGCTGTGGCCAGTCAGGTCGCCATTTGGCCTCGGCAAGCGATGCAGGTTTGAGGGCTTCAGCTTCAGCCATGAACTCATTTAGGACCAGGGCAAGTTTGACTTCATCATTGTAATCGACAGCAACCATGATCTGATCAGCAGTGCCCTCTCCCTCAAGGATGGCAGGGGTATCAGCTGGTTCTGAGGCTTCAACAATGGGATCGGGGAGTTGAATGCCATGTGGTGGAATTTTGTCGGCAGCCTTTCCATTGATTATGTCAAGGATGCACTGCGAAGGCTTGCACATGTGCTTTGGGCAAGGGTGGTCATCGGAAAGAGGGTTGGCAGGAAGAGCAGAGGGAGAGGGAGTTGGTGGAGGTGTTGATATGGGCAGTGACTTGTATTTGGTGGTAGGAGCATTGGCAGTGGGTTGCATAGAGCTGGGAACATACGCTAGGGCATCAGAGTACTTTGTGAAGAATGCGTCAACAAAAGCTAAGGGATTGTCAAGCTCTTTAAAACTTTGCAGGATACCGCATACCTCAGCCAATTGCCAGTCAAGTTGCGCAAACTGAGGTTGATCCGATGGTTTTAGTGAGCGACACACACGAGGCGGATCGATCATCTGAAGGCTGAAGCGTGACACGTGACTCTTCGTAGGTCATGTCACCAAGGTCGTTTTTCTTCCCTTTCTTCTATTTCGCGATGCCGCTCCAGTCGTTCCTGTCACTCAAACTCCTTGGTGCCTTCGACCTTTCAGTCTATTGACAAGTTTGTTAGTGGTATGCAGGCAAGTTTAGACGTATTTAGTAAGAGTCGTTTTCAATTCGTTCCGCACTCGGTATCAACGCTAACCCTAGTACTCATCTGCCGCATTCCCCTCAGGGCCCAGATAGCGATCGATTATCCTTAGAAGTTAAGTACAAGTCTCAAGTGACCACCACGCTGATCGTGCCCACCAGGTTCCCCTACAACACGTGCAGATGCTGTTGGAGCCAGGCCCTATGGAGAGTTCAGAGTCCAGGCAGTAATCAGAGCTTACGGTTGTCTGTCGCCATGACCTCATCCCATCCTTTTGATAATCGCGGTGTTGTCATCACCACGTTCTGTTTTGCATCAAATCAGTAGGTGAATATTGCCTTGAGGTCTCTACTTATATAAACCCCAGCTGCTCATCAATGCGCTGCAACTCCAAATGCCTCCTCGTGCTCATCGAACGCAACCTTCAGATCCTCAACCCACTGTCCAAGAGACCCTTGGTACCCGTCCTCGTTGTCCCCCTCGCCATTATAGACAACTAGACGATTGTTACGGTTGTTCCGGATAGGACCAGCTGTAGACTTAGGTGAGCAAGAGGGACGAAGACGGGGAGCTACTGATGGGTACTCAGAAGTGACGAGGGGACCTTTAGCAAGGGTAGTTCCTCTTGCTTCACAAGGTTTCAGTCGATGGGATTTCCACGACGAGTTCTGAGCTTTAGTCTTGCTAGCTCGTAGGTTCAAAGGTTCCTCTTGGCAAGAGGTTCCTCAGGGACGAAGGTACAAGGGAGTGTCGACTCAAAGTACGACAAAGACTTATAGAGATCTGGGAATTTCAAGGACGATGATAGATTGCTAGCTAGGAAGGAATCCTAAGTAGGTCTAAGTTAGGGAATTCATCATATAGACTCAAAGGTTTATATATGTAAAGGAAAACAATGACTAAGCGGAATGTTCTGGAAGTTTAGAATAGGAAGGAATACTTCAGAACATTTATAAGTGAAGTTTCTCAGGACCAAAGAACATCATAGAAGTCTGAAGAATGTTAATGGTGGGAACCCAGAGAATGTTGTGAAATGTAGATGGAATATTAGAGAATGTTCGATTGATGGTAAAAGCAAGTAGAAACGGTTACTCGGCACAATACATTGCCGGGTTTCATAGGAAAAGAAAGACATATAGAAAGCAAAAGATAGGGGGTACTGTTGAATCATAACATTACCCTGTTTTTATAGTACAAGTCCATGATGAAGTACCTTCAATCGTAGGCAGCAGGGGATCCAGTGATATTTCCCCAGGCAGTTGCATCATAGATATTGTCATCATCTTCGATGACGTAGGTGTTGTAATTACTTGTTGAACGGACTCCGATGAGGATAGCTTAGGTAATCGTGCTAGCGGCACTTTGTGTAGATTTTTCTTTCCTACACACCTCAGTCCAGTATCAATTACTTGAGACTGAGGTGAGACATTCTTTCAGCTACACTCTTTACAATTTCACTAATAGCTTGCAGTATTACTCTGCTCTCTTTGTTAGGTTAGTCTCAACATAGTCCAGTATCAATTACTTGAGACTGAGTATTACTCTGTTCTTTTTGTTAGTCTAACTACCTCGGAACAAAAGGTTATGAGCCCTGCTCTTTCCTAAATTCCGACAGTCCTTCATTTAGTACGAAATGTTGGAATTATTTGGATATATTTAGTAGCTTATGTAAGCACTAAAACATTGGACCATAGTACAGTAGTTACTACTCTTTAGTGACTACTACATTCTACAGGTATAGTACTTCTACTTACCTTAATACTAGTGACTACTACATTTCTACAGGTTATGAGCCCTGCCTGAGCTGGGTAGCTCAACTCACTTGAATTCCCGCATGGCCAAACATGGAATTCCCACACTCCGAGTGGATGGACGAAATTGGACAGAGTACCGCGAGAAGCTTTTTTAAGCAGCGGCAGCGCAAAGATTAGTCGGACTACTGGATGGCTCGCAAACGAAGCCAAATGGACCATGGGACCCACGGGGTACAGCCGCATGGATGCGCAGCGACACGGAGGCCCAGTATCTTCTAGTCATGACAACCCCACCACTTATCCACAACGAGTTCACTCAGTCCAAGACAGCTTGTGAGATGTTCAAATGTCTACAAGTTCTATTCGAGGCGACAACAATCACTATGACACCCGCGGTATCTAAAGGAACACCGCACAGCGTGGCTGCGCAAAGCGCGAGAAAGGTTGTCGGCAATTGTCGAAAGTGCGGCGAGCAAGGCCATATTGCAAGGGAATGTATTGAGGTAAAAACGAGTCAAGATGTGACTCAGAGGGGCAAGAGAATGCGCGGGAGAGTTAGCGAAAAAGTTGCCGCAGCGACGAGACCAGGGGAGAGTGCCATGGACCAGACAGCTGATGGCATGAGTGTCGCAACCCCAGCAAGCGGCCAATGTAACGATGGCGAGGACACAGAAGTCCGTCGCACATTGTTTGTGCCCCAGGAAACCCCAATAGCGCGTCAGCAGGTCAAGGATGAGACCGCTGACCAACCAAACCCAAACGCAACGAGCACTGGGCCAGCAGAGCCAGCAGGCATGTCACAAGGACCCACAGACAGCCAATTGGGTACCACGGTACCAGTCGAGACCGCTGGTAAACAGATCCAAAGCGTCGCGCATGAGCACGCAGACGCAGCAGCTATTGACAAGGTTGGAGAATTGCACCGCGATGCACAGGGTGAGATGGAGGAAGCGGCGATGCGCCAAATCGCGTCGATCGAGGTGGCAAAGGGGAGTCCAAGCGGGCGATTGCCATCGCAGATGAAACCTAAAGGAATCAATCAGCGTGATGCAACGGACATCACAAACGTACCTGGAGCACCCCACAGATCACCTACACCTCCCAAACCACCTGATAGCATATCTGAACGAGTCCAGCAAGCGAGCGAAACCCCGAGCATCGAGCTCGAGGGGGAGAGAGAGAGATTTGCGAGCTGCAATGGCACAGCCACCGACGGCGAGACGAACGTGTCGGGAGCGTTTGGAGGCGACGATAGCACCAGGGAGAAGCCAAGGAAGCTGGCAAATAGGTCAGAACCCGAGCGCGAATGCTCTGAGCGCTGAAAGGACGAAAACTCACCTTGGGGCGCCCAAGACCAGCCGAGCGTGCTGAACGGTGAAACGGCCGTACACGACGACCCAAACAGCTACCCAGGATGCCTTGAGAGCGATGGGAACCAGCGCGTTGTCGAAACGAAGCCGCTGAATCAGATTGGAGGGCCAAGAGCCCACACAGGCAAGTTGGGCGAGTTGGGAGACGCTGAGGCCGAATTGGCGCACCTGAACGTTGTAAACAACGTCCATGGCGATGGGACAGACCCTGGGAGCGATCCGGGGTGGCGCATCGACGATCCGAAGTCGCCAAGTCGAGATATTGAGCTAGGAGGCAATGGAGGCGAGTTGAGGATGTCAAAAGGTGTCGAGGGCGATTTGGAGCGCCCGAACGATGTCGATGGTGTCGGATGCGATGGGGGAAGGTGCCGGGTGAATGGTACCACGAGCGGCGAGCGCTGTGACCCAAAACACGTCAAAACGGCACTGCTAGCTGAAGAGCAAGCAAGTCAGCGCGAGCAGTACAAAAGTCGAACGACAAATGTACCTGGACCACTAATGTAACGAACCACACGTTTATCTAATCACACAACATACGCTGGACTTGTAACATTTCTTCTTCTTCTCTCGTGCTCACAGACGCTTATAGTTACATTCATTTCTCACGAGATCCAATCTCGTTCACACATTCATTACCGTATGTCTTCTCTTTTCATTTCCGCTTTATGCTTCCATTTCTTCCCACGGTTATTACCGTGCTATGCTTCTCTTCCATTCTGCCACACCATGTGTGTGCAGCACGTATTTAATTACCGTCTTCATATGTCCACATGTAGTAGTGTACAGCTTGGTCTGTGCGCATTATGCCACAGTATATAAACCCCAAGGGACCACTGGACGCTCTCCAGTTTGGTTCTCTTGGTTCCTCCCCTTGAAACCTATAGTCCCCTTTCCTTGAGTTCAGTGATAACCTAGGTGCTAAAAGCTTAAGCACTTCAAGGTTGTTTCAGTGTGTGAAGCACCTATTTAATTACCGTCATGATATGTCCACATGTAGTAGTGTACAGCTTGGTCTGTGCACGTTATGTCGCACTATCTAAACCCCAAGGAACTACTGGACATCCTCCAGTTTAGTTCTCTTGGTCATTCCCTTGAGATAAAGTCCCCCTTCTTAAACCCTCTTCCATAGTCTCTAGTGATAAGCCTAGGATCCATTTGCTAAGGATCTTCAAGGTTGCTTCATTATCTGGGGATAGCAGATGTGCACCCAGGAGCCTGCAGTAGCTCATGGAGATGCACAAATCCCACCATATCCCTAATGAGGTTCATTTGTTAGTCATCGGCATCTGCTCCCTTCCTGGCACATTGCAAATAGACTTCATGAGTTGGCCTGCATATTGGTGACACACATTCCACACTCTCTCCAGTTCCGCATGCTCAATAATGCACTATATCCTGCATATCACACTGCTGGACCTTGGCCTGCTCACTATTGTGTTGCATCCCAACATCCCAATTACATCTGGCAAAAGCCTGCAAGTTAGGTCAGCATCCCACATGGAAGCTATCAGGCCTGAGGAATGATTCTCATGTGCCACATACTCCACATGTGGATTGGATACATGAGCATTACTCACTGTAAAAACCTGACCATTATCACAAGATATGCTAAGACAGGATCTTGTTTGTCAGGGGATATAGGGGTGGTCAGGTGGTTGGAGTGTTGGGATCTAGGCCATTCAGATGGGTGAATGGGCCACAAATAATATTAGGAAGTCAGACATAATAGTCGATGTGAACTGTGTCAGGCTTGTGGTCGGTCAGAGGTATAGGGGTGGTTGGAGAGTCGGAATCTATGCTGCCTGGATTGGCAGATAGGCCACAAATGTTAGGAAGTGAGAAACAATGAATATGAAGTTAATTACTATCATACCTGCAATGACACACCAATACGCACTGTTTTGGGCTGGTGGCTGGTCAGGGGGTAGGGGGGTGGTTGGATGGTCAGACTATTGGAATACAGGCTGCCTGAATTGGCAGACAGGCTGGGAACAATGTTAGGGAGTCAGGAATCATAACACTTGCATTCATAGATGTCATCTCTGCAATTGTGCAATGATGCACACTGTATTGGGCTGGTGGCTGGTCAGGGAGTATATAGGTGGTCAGGTAGTTGGACTGTCAGAATCTAGGCCACTTGGATTGGCAGACAGGCTGGGAACAATGTCAAGAAGTGAGAAATAATAACAATGGACATGATATCTATGATTTCCACAATTGTGCACTGATGTGCACTGTTTCAGGCTGGTGGCTGGTCAGGGGGTATAGGGGTGGTCGGGTGGTCAGAAGGTCAGGATCTAGACTGCCATGATTGGTACATAGGCTGCAAATCATGTGTGGAGGTCAGCAACAATGAATATGGAGTTTAAAGATATCATATCTACAATTGTACACTGTTGCGGACTGTTTCAGGCGGGTGGTGGGTCAAGGGGTATAGGGGTGGTCGGGTGGTCGGACTGTTGGAATCTAGGCTGCCTGAATTGCCAGGCAGGCAGCAAATAATGTTAGAAAGCAAAACACGATGAATATGGAGAAGGTAAATGGAATATTTGTAATTGTGCACCAATGTGCAGTGTTTCAGGCTGCTGGTTGGACCGAGAATATTTGGGTGGTCAGATGGTTGGGTCTTCAGGCTGTCAGGCCAGTAGGTTGGCAGGCTGGCGGAATACTGATTACGATGGCAGGCCCTCTCGTTGATGTATGGATTCATAATTATACAGTCTATACTACTTGCAAGGCCTGCCCATCCATATCTAGTCTTCCACAATGTATTTCCTCAGGCCCACCCATTTCTTCTCCCATATATCACATTGAATCTCATTGGGCCTGACTGTTTGTGTACTCCCACATACAAAAATCGCCTGTCAGGCTCACTTGTCCAAACACTAATTTTCTCGTTTGTTCTATGTCAGGTCTGCCCATTGTTAGGAAATATTCTGTAATGTCACTTGGTGGGCCTGCTCATTGATATAACATATTCTGAATACCTGTTCTGTGGGCCTGCCTGTTCTTAGGTGACATTCTAATGGGCCTGCTCATTGATGATTGTATATCCTACATTGTTCCCTGTCAGGCCCGCCCACTCTTTATATCTCCCTTCACAATGAACTAGTCAGTATGATTTGCCAGGCCCACCTGTCTGTATCTTATATTCTGTGAGGTATCTCTTCAGGCCCACCTGCTCATCTTACCAGACCTCATACTGTATCTAGTGAGGCCCGCCTGTTTCTGTATTGTATAATCAAAAAGTCACTGGCGGGCCCGCCCACTCATCTTATCAGAATTCATACTGTATCCAGCAGGGCCTGCCTGTCTGTATCTTATATTCTGCCAGGTATCTCCTCAGGCCCACTCGCTCATCTTACCAGACCTTAGACTGTACAGTATCTAGCAGGGCCTGCCCATCTGTATCTTATATTCTGCCAGGTACAGTATGTCCTCTGGCCCACCCACTCATCTTACCAGAACTCAGAATGTATCTAGCAGGGCCCGCCTGTCTGTATCTTATATTCCGCCAGGTATGTCCTCAGGCCCACCTGCTCATCTTACCAGAACTCATACTGTATCTAGCAGGGCCCACCTGTCTGTATCTTATATTCTGCCAGGTATCTCCTTGGACCCACTCACTCATCTTACCAGAGCTCATACTATATCTAGCAGGGCCTGCCTGTTTCTGTATTCTATAATCAAGAAGTCACCAGTGGGCCCGCCACAGGGTCACCATCTCAATAGTGATATTGTCAACCCAGGGTGACCATCTCCATCAGACAAAGTGACTACATGGGCTCTTTCTGACCCCTCCGGTAAAACAGTCATGCAGGCTTCCGCCTTGTGTACTGATTTGCCCCTTCACTGGTTCTGAGTATTCATAATCCAACCAGAAGGACAGGTGAATACCATTCAGGATGTCAGATCTTATGATCTGTGGCATCAATGCTTCGGACATTGTTTCCGAAATGCATTAAGAAATGCACATTTGACCATGAAGAGTATACCTTCTTTGGTTATTGTTCCTGCTGACACTCCTCCTTGCAAGGGATGTCAAATGGGTAAAGCTCACGAAAGGACTTTCCCCTTGTCTGCAAAATGGGCATCTCACCCCCTGGAACTCATCCATACCAACTTAGTCGAGGTTCTAACTCTTTCTCACAACAAGAACAAATGGATATTGACGTTTATTGATGACTTCTCTGGCTTTGCAGCCCTTCATTTCCTAAAGTCAAAGTCATCTGCTGTTGATGCCCTTCGTAACCTCATTACTTGGGCCCAATGCCAAACTGGTAAATCGCTCCTATGCTTACGTTCGGACCAAGGGGGAGAATATATCAACTCTGATTTGCATACAATCATTTTATCGCAAGGAATAGAACATCAAACTTCTGTTCCACGCACCCCCCAACCAAACCGTTGTGCTGAATGCTTTAACTGAATGATTGTGGAGAAAGCTGAAGCAATGCATCTTTATGCTTGCCTTCCTCCTATCTTTTGGCAAGATGCTGTTGAGACTTCTCTCCACATCTATAATTGACAACCTATGCATTGTCTCCAATGGGAAACTCCTATCCAAAGCTGGAATTGTACAATTCCAGACATTTCCTATTTCAAGGTCTTTGGATGCCGAGCTTTTGTCTTTATACCGAAGGAATATCGGGCTAACAAATTAGCACTGAAAGCTGAAGAAATGCTCTTTGTTGGATATGAGCCAGGTACTAAGGGACACTGCTTTTGGTCTCAATCCTGTGGTCACATTATCTTCTCTTCTTCTGCCATGTTCGATGAATCTGATCTTCCGAATTGTCAGAATGATTGAACAGACAAATGTCAACCTTTAAATCCTCCAACACCTCCTAAAGGAATAAATAATAATTCTTCTGATTCAGATAGTGAAGGCCATCACAACTCTGATCATGTTCCATCTGGAAGTCCACCAGATTCCCCAATTCAGCCCAGAAACTGGCAACTTCCACACTCAGATTCTCCTCCGAGACATGATTTCCCATCAGATAAAGGAGATGGACATGAGCATTCTCCTCCAGTTCAACAATCACTTCAATCACATTCTCATATAAAATCACCTCCTGCTTCTCGTGTTTACTGCAAGGAACCCACTTCTTCTGGTTCTGCTCCCACAGTTCCTCCTGGTCTACAAGAACCTCCTTCAGTTCTAGGATGTAGAAGGGAACCACCACCATGTTCTCCTTCACCACCTGCTGAGGTCACTTACAGACCTCCATCTACTTTTGTTCCACCTTGTCGTTCTACTCATATTTGCATTCCACGCATATGACTGGATAACGTTTATGGTGATCGACCACCTGTTGAAATTGAACGGGATATTCAAACTGGTCTTGATCCCATTCTGGAAGAACCAACACCAGCTCCTGCCGCTGGACCAAGTAATTGGCAAGATCCTTCTGATCCTGAAATGGATCAATGTCCAGAAGAGTTCTTTTTGGGAACTTTCATTAATCATCTGTTAGCATCTGCCATGCAGATGCATGAAGTTCCAAAACACTACCAGGATATTTTTAAACCTTCCAAGGACCAACAGAAGAAATGGATCAATTCCACTAAAGAGGAGTATAAATCTCTTATGGATTGTAATGTTTGGGAACTCATTGACTTACCAAGGGATCGTAAACCTATCACAGGAAGATGGGTATTTGTTCAGAAAAGCAATGGATGCTCTAAGTCTCACTTTGTCACTGAAACAACCTTGAAGTCCTTAAGCTTTTAGGACCTAGGTTATCACTGAACTCAGGAGAGGAGGAGATATGATCTCAAGGGAAAGACCAAGAGAACCAAACTGGAGAGCATCCAGTGGTCCCTTGGGTTTATATACTGTGGCATACTGCGCACAGACCAAGCTGTACACTACTACATGTGGACATATGAGGAACGGTAATTAAATACATGCTGCACACACATGGTGTGGCAGAATGGAAGAGAAGCATAGCATGGAAATAACCATGGGAAAGAATGGAAGCATAAAGCGGAAATGAAAGAGAAGACATATGGTAATGAACATGTGAACAAGATGAGATCTCATGAGAAATGAATGTAACTATAAGAATCTGTGAGCGTGAAAGAAGAAGAAAGGAAAGTTACAAGTCCAGCGTATGTTGTGAGATTAGATAAACGCATGGCTTGATAAGATTAGATAAGATAAGATCAAAGAAAAAAATAGAAAGAGAAATTGTCACTTTGTTACAGTCACTAAATAATTCACTCAAGTCTTTGGAATAGACTTTGAAGAAACCTTCTCGCCAGTAGCATGGTTTGAAACCATTCATCTACTTTTGGCACTCACCACCCTAGAAGACTGGGATATAGAGGCCCTAGACATCAAGACTGCTTTTCTTTTTGGTGATCTTGATGAAGAAATTTATATGGAACAACCTGAAGGTTTTATAAAGAAAGGTTCAGAGAAGAAAGTTTGTCGCCTTCAAAAGGCAATTTATGGTCTGAAGCAAGCAGTGCTTCAATAGAATAAGACCCTTCACCAGTCTTTACTGAAAATGGGTTTCGCTTGTAACAAAGTGACAATTTTCATTTTCTTTATCTTATCTCATCTTATCTTATCAAGCCACACGATTATCTTATCGCACAACATAACAGTGGACTTGTAACTTTCTTTCTTTTTCTCTCGCACTCACAGACGCTCTTTCCCTATTTAGTTATATTCATGTTCTCACGAGATCTAATCTCGTTCCCACACTCATTACCGTATGATTTCCTTTCATTTCCGCTCTATGCTTCCATTCTTTCTCATGGTAATCACCGTCCTATGCTTCTCTTCCATTCTGCCACACCATGTGTGTGCAGCATGTATTTAATCTCCATTTCCCCTATGTACAGTGGCTCAAATAAGTGTCCCAATGTTTGGCTGTTTTGGAAAGAATTGATATTTGTAAGAGATCCAGAAGGAGTTAGCTCTAACCCTTGCAGGGTCATCAATAGCCCTAACCCTTGCCCTGAATATGAGTGCTTAGTCATGTGATCTGGTTGCCATGGCACTCAGATATAACCATATTAACATGACATGTCATTGGGACACTTATTTGAGCAGCATTTCTATTCCAGAGTTTTAGTATTTAGTATGTCCCCCTATGCCTTTATCATTGCATGTAGTCCCCTAGGCATACCTTCTATCAGTCTTTGATACTCCTGAACCTCTACCTTGCCCTATTTCACTTCAATCCTCTTGTAAAGATCTCAACTTCCTTTTAGTGGAGTTGTATAGCTATTAGGCCTTTTTTTAGGAATTTACCAGAGATGTGAATAGGGTTAAGATCTGGAAATTGTACTGGCCAATCAAGGACCTTGATCCATTGAGAACTGGGCCAATGCTGAGCTGTTCTAGATGAGTGCCTAGGGTCATTGTGTTGTTGAATAATAACACTCTTATCTAAGATCTCTAAATTCTGTATTCTGGAAAGCAGATTGTGCCCCAAAATCAAGATAGACTGCTCAGTATATATACTCCTTTTCATCTCTACAAGGATTTCAACTTCAATCTGGCCCATATATCTCCAAACCATCAAGAAATCTCATTCAAACTTTATCACATTAATATATTTTTATTCTACAAATGTTTTTCTGCCAGTGTCTCCATATACTTCATTTTACCTGACCCAATCATATTTATCATGGCCTTATGTGCAAGCTCTCCCAGAGATAATAATAGACCCATTTTCCCTTCTGATAGTAGGAGAAAGTTTAAAAGGACATTCTAGTTTGATGTTTTTGTGCTTTGTGTGGATCCCATATATTGCACTGGCCACAGTAGACTTCCAGACCAAATTTATGGGAGATTTGATCACCAGACAGATTAGATTCAAACAAAAGACTGATATTGAGTTTGGAAGAGGCAGAAATGGATTTTATGGTAAAGTAGGGTTAGTTCATGCTATTTATATTGGTTAGGATCATTTAATTTACATAATCAGATAGGATTGAGAAACAGCAGTCATCAAAAA
>JBBPQE010000699.1:0-13817 GCA_038092335.1 Boletus vinaceobasis
GTTGCACAGCTGATGGCCACGCCGTCGCTGGTTCTTCCTCGTTATTAGTTCCTCCATCTTCCACACCAGACGTCAATCCTCCTTTGCATCCAGCTCATCCACAACCTTCAACCTCTTTGTCTTCACTCTCGAACATTGATCCCGCTCTGTGTCCCTCCTCGTCTGTTCCCTTGTCGATTGGCTCATATACCTTGGCGTCTTCCTCCTCCCTCTTGAGCATCGGCCCTGCTCCGTGTTCCTCCCCTTCTGCTCCCTTGTCAATTGACTCACAAACGTCAGTGTCTTCCTCCTCACTCTCAGGTGATAATCCTGCTGCATGTCCTTCCCGCTCTGCCCCCTTGTTGATCGGTCCACAAACAACTGTGCCTTCCTCCTTGCTCACAGGAAATGATCCCACTACAACTCTCTCCCCTTCTGACACGAGTCTCCAAATGGCAGATCTGTCGATCAAACCCCATTATATTTCCCAGCTTCGCCCAATCTTTGCAGATCACGTTGCCAGTGTCCACGAGAGGGCTGAAAAGAAGCGCCAGCGTGATCAGCAATCGCTGCTAGAAAAGAGACAGATGTGTGAGCATGTCCTTGCATTCAGTTTCCCGAGGGTAAGTTGCTCCGATATCTCCACATTTGTACTGCTTACTGATTGTGCTTATAGAATGATGAAGATCCCATCACGGTGGACTTCCAGGATGGATTTATTTACCCTTACTTTAAGCTTACACATGCAGTCCTCGCTGATCTAGAGCTGGTTCAGCTGGGGAATGAGATAGTATCCCCTGTGGTTCATTTCTTTGATCCTTCTCTCGACATTTGGGTCAAAATGAAGGTTGGCAGCATCATTGAGCTCACAAAACCCTCACAGAAACTCTTTTTCAAGGCCGTCAATGTCACGTCATACCCCCAATTTGATCACCATTTTGGTTCAGCCTTGGCCTGCGAGACAAATCCCTGTGTCTCACTCTCGCAAGAGTGTGCCTATGTCAAGCAGGCTCAGGTGAACATGAAGGCCCATGCACCAGACGCACTTGATGTGTTACTGGAGCTTTCATCTGACAAGGGCTTCAGCAATCCCCCTACAGTGTCTTCTTCACACAAGCGCTGCACTCAATCTAACCAGTCCCTGTAATGAAGTGACAATTTCTCTTCTTATCTTTTTCTTTGATCTTATTTTATCTAATCTTATCAAGCCACGCGTTTATCTAAATCTCACAACATACGCTGGACTTGTAAACTTTCCTTTCTTCTTCTCTCGCACTCACAGACGCTTATAGTTACATTCATTTCTCACGAGATCCAATCTCGTTCACACGTTCATTACTGTATGTCTTCCCTTTTAATCTCCGCTTTATGCTTCCATTCCTTCCCACGGTTATTTCCGTGCTATGCTTCTCTTCCATTCTGCCACACCATGTGTGTGCAGCACTTATTTAATTACCGTCTTCATATGCCCACATGTAGTAGTGTACAGCTTGGTCTGTGCGCGTTATGTCACACTATATAAACCCCAAGGAGCCCACTGGACACTCTCCAGTTTGGTTCTCTTGGTCTTTCCCTTGAGATCATATCCCCTCCTCCTCTGAGTTCAGTGATAGCCTAGGTCCTAAAAGCTTAAGGACTTCAAGGTCGTTTCAGTCCCTCCTGCACTCTCAAAAGCCACATTGTGATGGTATGTGGTGGCTTATGTGTAGAAGATATCATCTACTGATCATCCATGTTAGACAATGTTATTTCCCTTCATGATGACGATAGCATTGCAGATGTCCAGGCTAATCAAACAACTGCCTGAGCCTGCCTCATACCCAATGTTGACGCAAGCCAGGCAAAGTTCCCCTCAAGTTTCTATGCCATTGACGTTTATACAGCCTTCACCTTCAGGCCCATGAGCAAACTTACGGTGGAAGCACAGTTCGCGCGCTTCTTCAATTTGCCTTGGAAGTCTTCAACGTACTACCATCACAAAGCCTGGTGGTTTGATGCGCCACGGGATGCAAGGGACAACGCGGTGGCTGCTGGTTATTTTGATGCTGGGCGTTATAGCACGTTTGTACAGTCACATCCTGCCAAGGATGCAGAAGTGAGCACAATAAAGCGAAGGTTACGGGCATTCCAGCAGAATTGATCCTTCTACGTTGTTGCTATGCAGTTCTATCATGATGTAAACATTTCACTGTATGCAACAAACATTCTACCACTTTTCTGGCCATGTATGTGTAGGGGGGTGGAGTCCTGCAGCATCCGACGGTGTGTGCCAGTGTCCAGGGCAATACCCGGATGCATCTGGCGGCATGCGCCAGCCTCTGTTATGATTCTTTCTTCGTTTTCCTTTTTCTCTCAAACCTATGCTATCTTCAGACAATTCAACTACGCTGTTGAAGCCTCGTGTAGTTATCTTGAAACTCCACGAAGTTATCCTTTGATTTGTCATCTTCTTCGCTGACCTTCTCTCTTATTCCATCGATCGGTCAGCAAGTGTATTACTTCATCCTTCCATACAGTTCTTCGCGATTCTTTTACTTAGTCATCTTTCCTTCCATCTCGTTCTCCAATGTTCCATAGGCTTCTTATATAAACCTCTCCCTTCAACGATGTATTCCCTAACCTAGATCTACTCTAGAATATACCTCGTACATCGTCCCTGGATCTCTATAAGTCCCCTGGCTACTTTGAGTGCCAGCTTTGTCCTTTGAACCTTTGAACCACCAGTAGCCGTCTTGCTACTCGAACCCACGTTTAAGGAGACAACCTCTCCTTCTCTGAACCCTCGAACCACCGGTAGCCATCTCGCTACTCAAACCCTTGACCCTAGAGTCTACGCTCGTCCCTACCCGGGCCAAGCGTAACAGCCTCCGCCCCCACTCCAGCAGTGTATGCCAGTCTCCGCCCACACTCTGGTGGAGTGTGCCAACCTCTGCCTAACTCCGGCTGGGTATGCCAGCATCGAGGATGGAGTCCCACAGCGTCCGGCAGAGTGCGCCAGCCAGCATCTGGCTAAATGCTGCCTGGTGATGTCATGAATCACAAACTCATTATATACCCCCATTTCTACTTCCTCACTTCTCCGCACCCATCACCATCCAATGTCTGATTATCTGCCTTCGCCGCCACCCTCGCCAGCACCTTCCACACCCTCTTTGCAAGACGATGCCAACCTGCCACATTCTCTTCGTAAGACAAACTTGCAAGATGAACCGCAGTACACCCGCACATGTTTGAGCTGTTCTCAACAGCTACTCTGGCGCCGCTGGATGCTACATGACAACGATCTCGGGCGGTGGTACACCTGGGTATGTTGTCGTTCTGATTCATTCCTACCTCTACTGATGTAATGTAGTGTGACATGGGTGAGGACGGCTGCGACCGGTTCCAATGGGCTTATGACGATTTGGGCAAGGAGACTCCGTGGATGCCCGTACAGACTTCGAGCCAGCATCATGATCACAGACGGACCCCATCGAGCAAGCTATCCCCAGCCTTGCAGTCATCTCACAGATCACCCAGAAAGCGTACACCAAGCATGCACTACTGTGCACTGGCTGCCAACATTCCCTCATCCTCGCGACACCGCACACCCTCCATTGAAATATCCCCACAATTTGCGCGGGTGAAGCCACTCTTATACGTGCGACAGTGCAACTTCGCCAAGCAACAGGCTGGCCCTGAGCCATTGTCCCTCCATGAGCGCGCTTCCAATGGTCCCCGGATCTGGCCGTTTGATTTCTATGTGGATGAGATGGACATCGGATTCAAGAAATGTTACCTTGAGTCCAATAAGCGTCGCCCTGTGGAGAAAGTGTTCCAAGACCACTTTCAGGTAAAGTTTGTCCGGTCAACCTTTTACGATCATCGTCGCCACTGGATGAAGGTCAACTTATCGGTCCGCGAACGATACATTGGGTATGGGCACACGGTGCGTGGCCGTTGGTCGACATTCCTTCGTCAGGAGATCAAAGGGGAGAGGCGGTTGGGGGACTTGTAGGAACTCCGAACCTGTCCTTATCTCATTCCTAACACGCTCGTTCATTGTCATTTCCATTGATACACTCGTTGTGTTGTACTATCTTCAATTGTATTATGCACTCTCAAATCATCCAGCACATGATAGGATTGACAACGGATTCTATTGAAACGATACAGAGCAAACTAACTTGAAAACTATACAGGCCAATTACCGGGGCGAGCGCGCTGTGCATCTAGCTTAGCCCTGGTAACACGATTCCGGCGCAAGATAATCTGATCTAGAAAAAAATCATACTTATCAACAAGCATCTCCCGACATATGGCGTGATAACCACCAATCCACACGTTCGTCTGCTCCGCAACCGAGGAATTGAAAAACCAGCCTTGGCCATCTTGACTGACCAGCTCAGGGAATGCAGCGGGATTGCAATTTTCCTGACAAAAAATATGCGTTTCTTTGTGCTTGGACTTGAAGTGGAAGACATCGACACTGAGCCCGATGTCGTCAAAGTATGGGTCTGACTTGACATGTTGAGCGAGGGAGCAGTTGTTGTCGAAAAAGATATGATCGGGCTTGATCGCCTCCATCCGAAAGGTACGCTTGATGAATTCCTTGGAACGACAATGAGGATTAGCTTTTCTGGGTGACATTGCAAAAAAGAACACTTACCGCAACACTGGCAACGCCTTCTGCGCCAAACATTGTGTCTCGGCCAAGTATGATGCCACATGGCGCCACGGCCAGTTGTTCGTTGTGTGTTCGTGAGCGAGTTAACTTGGCTTGCAGCTTCTTATGCGCTGGGGCAGGCTGGATGGATGTGGGTGCAAGCGGATCGGCATCTGCGACCCGACCGCTTGGATCAATGTCGAATACCTCTTCGTTGTCGACCATGGTGAGTTGAGATAGTGCACGAGTATTTGTGGACGTAGTTGGATAAGCATCACGGGCTTGTTGCAGGCGGTCTCGGAGCTGAAAGCGGGACTGGCCTTTGTCCTGGTGATGAGATTCAATGCGTTGATGTAATGGGTCCATGCATGTAAGATGACCGGGCACCACTTGCTCAGTGCAACCAACAATTGCACAGACACCTTCGAGATCAGTATGGACTGGGCAGAAGCGGTCTCGGGTGTTCCAGAGTGGCACCTGACAGTTGTGTGATCCACAGCACGGGTGGCCAATACAGATACCGTCTGTGACAACAACTGAACATTTGCGATTAACTACAACCGTTGCGTGCACTTTGTTAGCAAGGTAGGATGGTTCGTGGTAACCTGAGCTCACCTTTGCCATCGGGACCATAAAACCAGCGTGTGCACTTGTCACAAAAGTGAGTCAGTTCCGGTTGCCCATCAATGCGCATGCGCTGGTTGCGCGCCTGAACAAGTGCAGTGAAACGATCCTTCTGGTCGCCAGAGTGTGTAACAACGAGATACTCTTGCCGCTCAGTTGCATCTTCGAGTAGACAGTAGAGGAGATAAGCAAACCACACATGTTCAGTTGAGAGCGAAAATCCGAAGGCCCAACCTGGCGGAGGCTCGTTGGACTTGGCCATCGATGAGTTGTAAAAAGTGGCGCAGGCCGTAGCAGAAGTCCTTTAGCACATAAATTCAGTGAAGGAAGACAGACAGACAGAAAGGACACGTACCAATGGTCCATCAACACCAACCACATCTCAATTACTTGGCGCTCCACAAACTGATGCTCGTTGATTTGGAGGACATCGGGGATGCCACCGTAGTAAGTCCGCTTGCCCTTGAAAACCTTGAAGTTGTGGTGATAGTTGACCGCACATGCTATTGAATCATCAATCATTTATGCACGTGGAAGAATAAGTCAGACGTACCTTCACAGGACAGGTGGACCGAGTAGATGGGAAGCGGACCATTAGCAAGCGTATACAATACGCACTGCCGTTGCTGCGCACGTATCAAGCGCATGCCTTTGACCGTACGAGGGCAGGATGGGGTTGAGCAGTACTGGCTGGGCGGATAGAGGGTTCGTGCAGCTGCAACGCAAGGTATTAGCATTCGTGTTAGGCATAAACAAACAGTATGGACATACTAAAGCCATGTGAGATGCCATGTTGGTGGAAAGTGAAGAGAGGCACATTGAGAAGAGACGTAGTCACTTCATCATGCCATGCTAAATGCCTGAATGTTGACCAAGAGTCAATGATGGTATCGATGGGAAGGCCACACGCATGTGAGAGGAAGACCTGGACAGAGCGCGGGAGAATCTCAGGTGTTGCTGAAGGTGATAGATTAGACGGTTGGATGAGAAGGATGTCGTGCTTGATGGCAGCGATGATTGCAAGAAACAATAGAAGACGGTGGAAAGGGATTGATTGTATTGAAGGATTGGCTGTAACCAAGGCCGAAAATGTCGCTAAGTCCATGCCCAGACTGGCATGAGAGAAAAGTGAGGCAGATTGGGCGATTGGTATGGTGGCACAGCAAGACAGCGGGGCAGTGGCAGGGGCGGGATGGCGGGCAGCTGTGACCTGTGACAGCTAGATGGTTGAATCTCCGCCCAAACTTGTTAAAGTCATGTGAGTACATTTTGGCATGTGTGGCGGTGCTTTTGGAGTGTTTGGAGACTTGGAGGTTTGGAAAGGCCAATTCCGAGACTTTTTGGTTTGAGTTGAGGTGGTTGGCGCGGGCACGTGAGCAACATGTCCAATTAAGGGTTCGCATCGACCACGTGATGGGATAAGTGCTCTGTTAAGTCCAGTCGCTTTGCCTATGTTTCGTCCAATGCCCATTGGCAAGTGTACCGAGGTAACTTCTCGTTCATGTTGCGATGTGGGCACGGGTTTTCCCTCACTTTGTTGGTGAAATGTCATACTCGACAAGATCCCTCCAGGCTGCCCGAGTCAGCGTCGCACTCGGTCGGATCGGGTGCCAATTAATCGGTCAGAAGCTTCCGTTTCGACAAGTACAAAGGCGACCAGTGGAGCGACACGGAGGGCATCGATCTTGGCCGTAACCAACACATGCATCTAGTTTATACGGTAAGGCGCCACCACCTTGTGTTAGAGAGCTTACAGGTGTTGGTTTGTTGAAAAGGGATCGAGTACGGATGCTACTGCTGATGCACTGTGCGCTGCGCGCGATGAAATCGATTCGGTAGTGTATGGCGGTCGTGCTCATAGGTGACATGAAGTCAAGGAACTACACGATGAATGTCCACATGCTTGTAAGTTAGTGAGCATCTACACATATCACATTAAATCGTTACGCTTGATCGTGAGTACCTGAGCGAATACACAGCATCCATGTGGGTAAACTAATGGAAATAGTAGGTAACCTGATTGAAACGGTAGCATTGCCTGATCCTTGCTGATGCTGATCCACTATGAGTCAAACGAGGTAGGTCAAAGAAAAGTAACACGCACCGTTACATGGACGCTCGCGGCCGTAGGTTGAGATGGATCGTTCGCTTGTTGTGTCTAATAGGGCGTGAGTGATCGCGACGAGGTCCACATCACTGGAAAAGACGTACAGGACCTGCTGCTCTTGAATCTGCAGTATGTTGTCCGCTACGAGAAGTATCTTGGTTCGGATCATTGGGAACAGTGGCATTGATAGGCGGTTTATGCTGCAATGTGTGATGAGTGCCTGCATACGAATCTGGTGAATAACGAACCTTTCGCTTCCTGATATGTCCTGTGGACGTTCGCTAGGATGATATATTAGACACACCACATCCGATCTGCCAAGAAAGAGCACTCACTGAAACGCGTTCAGCTGCAGCCATTTTCGAAGGACCCTGGTGAGTGTCATCCACTCTGGTTGGTGAGTGTGAAGGAGTTTGACGAACGGCATCCTCGTGCGATTTTCCTGAATGTCGACCAGGTTTATGTAAAGCTGGGCCCCTCTTGGTCTTTCGCTGAAACAATCTTTTAAATATTGGACGGCCGTGGGAAGTCTCAGCAGCGTCAAAGTCTTCCCCCGGATGTGCCTCTGGATGGGATGTCACTGGCGGGGCATCCGACGAACGTGATAAACCATGGGATGGGCCCAGCGGGAGTACCTCGCCCCCCTGGTGATCGGTAGAAGAGACTGGGGATGGTGGCTCCAACAGGGTGAACACGGAAGCAAGAAAACAATGAAGTAACCACCAACCTGATCAAAGTCGAACTCGGTAGCGGGCGCGCTCGACGGTACCTCGACCTATTCCATTATGAGAACTCGTCGTGAGGTTGAAAAGAACGAACTGGTACCTCGAGGGGATCACCGCTGCCATCTTCGCTGTGGCCATCGGACCCAAGTGGGCCAGATTTCCCAGGATCTTCCTATTGTACATGTGGTGTTAGTGCGACTCTGCTTCAGACTGACAGATACTTACTTCGAAAGGACCATACGAGTCGGGAAGAATCTTGCGGAGGTCACGAATGGCGATTTTCCCATCAACTCGCCCAGTCGCAAGATAGCAACTGTCCAGGGAGATGGAAATCGACCGTATCTGTTCACTGTCCTCAACGACAGGGCCAATCTGAGTCAGCATCGATGTGTCCAGGAATGAAATGAAACGGTCTCTGAAGGTAGCAATGAATTTGCCATCCGGGGCCAAGGCTATAGAGTAGACCAGAATGCTGGAGCCATTGAGGATCGGCGATTCAACAATTTGAGACCTGGTAGAGACACTGAAGGACTTGATCGTGTTGTCGTCAGAGTCGGATGGGATAAATATTTGCTGACCGTCGCTTGACCATGCAAGTGGAGTGGGCAGGACATATCTGGGGACAGTGGTGTTGATGGTGAAGAGCTCGTCACCGTTGTGACTGTTGAAGATGTGGATCTCAGAGCCACCGTAGCAGGCAATGGCGATGTGGTCACCATTTGGGGAGAATTTGACTCCGGTGACATGACTCTCCAGTTCAAGCGGGCCAACAAGTCTCTCCCCTGTCATTATGCTCCAGATACTTGCTTTTTTGTTTTCGGTCCCAGTGGCGAACCTGGTGGAGTCGGGGGAGACGTCGACTGCATACACTGAATTGCTGCCCTCCACCTCGACGACCTTTTCGTGCATCTCTCCATCCCATACGCAAGCGCCCGAACTCTGATTCCCACACACAACCCATTGGTGATCCTTCGACACACAAATGGCATTCGAATCCATTTCCATTTGCTTTCCGACCTCCTGGCCATCTGCAAGTCGCCATTGTCGAATCGCATCCCTACTCCCGCCCAAAAGATGCTTTCCGTCAGGGTGGAATGTCACAGCCCACACCTCATCAGAGCGACCGGTGTCAAGGATCATTGTTTGGTCTTACTAAATTGTTAGCATCACCCGATCACTCCTTGGAGCTGCTACGCACCGGTATTCGTCGACGACATCATTCACTGATAGTACACAATCGTCGGTGTCGAAATGTCAAGGAACAAGGTGTTTCAGGTTACTCGTGGTGCGCAAAGTTGCTGCGTACACGTTTCCTTATTCTCAATATGGCTTCTCCATGCAGTGCCTCGTGTCATTGGCGCTTATCCCTACTCGGATCCCAGCTAGGTGACCTCACTGCGACCACCGCCCAACCAGGAAGTCTCGCCATACCCCAGCTCTAGGACCCGGTGCACGACAAGTGTACGATTCCCACTAGACCAATTCGCGACGTACTGCGCTCAAAACACGGCACATATTCGAACTTGAAAAGGCATGCTCAAACTCCAGACGAATGTCCTCCGCAAAATCGGAGAAGAAGGTATTCTGCGCACCATGTCACACTCACATGCCAATGTATGGACAGGTTGGGCGTTCTCGTGCGCCTTCTATGTTTCTTCAGCGCTCGAATAAATGTCCTCATTTACTCACTCGTCCCTTTGAGGTCCCGGAAGTTCCCAGACTTCCCCCGACCCAAAACTTGCCAGAAAAAATCCAGGAGTGAGCGGACCCAACTCTGCCTGGACTCCCATTCGGGTGCTATAGGTATAAACCGGGTCCTGGATCAATTGCACCACACTTGGTTTTGTTCCGTCAGACAGTGCGGTGTGTAAATGTACGCGTGCCCGCAAGTTCAAGACTCACAACAGACACATAACATCACCTTCTCGGAATGCAATGGACCGTGGTGTGCTAGGAGCTCGGCATCTGATCAGTCCGATAATCGACCCCAGATGCCTGCAAAGCCGTGCATGGACACCGAACCTCTGGGCCCATCACGCAAGGAACAAGACATTGAGAAGGGTCAATCGTTTTCTATCCCTTGGTGCTCGCTCTCTCTTTCTTGACTTCTCTTCCTTGACTTCTCCCTCATATCCACATCTAGGAAAACGCAGAAATGTGGCCTCTGATCGCATTGTACCTCCCGCATTTTCTCACCTCAGACTAAAATGGACGCTCGACAATGCGCGCCGACGAATACGGCAAACCGCCCTGCTCAGGATGACAACTCAGACGCAATGTCTATGTCTTCTGCTACTTTTATAGATATTGGAACGACGGAGTTCCGGGACGCATGGCTCTTGGAGAAATTGCTCTTCCTCCCTGGATCTCAACCCCGACCGAATATTATAGCGAAAAAAACCGAGGGGGAGAAAGTTAAATACTATCGATCGTTTAGAGTCTTAGACTGCGTTCAGACGATTGAATCGGCCCTTTTCTCATTCGTGTCCCCGGCGGTGATCCAAGGGCCACTGCTTTCCTGGACCTAAGCGTTCTCGCCCTTCCTATACGTCTCTCGGGAGCCCCTCTGTCGTTTCGGGGGTAGGCAAAATCGTTGACAGAACCGCCCCGCCCATGTATGATCAGACCGACTGTCGATCTCCAAGTGGTAGGTCTGGTGTTGAGAGACTACCTCTCTCCGTCGTCTTGTCCGTTCTTCTGATGACCTGATCACAAACACTATCACCAACGCGAAATCTATCGGCCAAGCCTACTCCATCCCCCTGTTCGTGTAGCACGTGCGTCCTTTCTCGCATTGAACCGCTGACACATACAACTTTCCAGCATCAACACTCACATCATGCATACAGATGCCACCGAAAAATAACCGCTGGTCATGCAAAACCAAAACCCGATCTCTCGCCATTCGATCCCCCCCGCCAATCCGTTGCACATCCCGAGCGTCGGACACTGTCACGATGTCATATGTGGTAGAGTTCAATAGCCCTTTCGGGTTTAAGTAAATCCAACGTTTCGGCGCTCGACACCCCTCGGTCGTTTCGGGAGTGCAAAACCACGACAGATGTCCCACCGCCGTATAGTACAGACGTCGCCCTTTCCATTCAAACGCTCATAGTATTGACTAATTCACGACAGTGGCCTTTTTTATGGGTGCCAAGAGACGGCTCCATATCCAGTTACCTACAAAACCCCAGTCCCAGCTCTCTAAGTGGCGTAAAAAATATAGAGTGTGATATAACGCACGACTCGGAGAGTAAGGACTGGGGGATCCAGGAGCGAAGAAGTGTCGTTCAGTCCAACAAGCATTGCAATAGTGTACGGAATCGGATAACACCAGACAGAGGTAGCGGACACAAGTCACAGGACGACTGTTTCTCGCTCGAGCGTCCAATTAATGATCCATCCATCAACGATTGACGTTGGTGGCCGGCACCATACCCTGTTCCGGGTTGTGGGGATGCTGCACCAGGCAGTAGGTCGAATCCCGTCGCGGTCGATGAGCGTGAATACCAGTTCTGATGCCGTTGGCCGTCTCGCTCGCAACTATCTGCGCGCCGTCCAGACCACTGGGCTATTATCCGACAACCTCACCTCACGCGATCGTAGTTGATTGGGTATATAAGGTGGAAACTCTTTCGGTTCCATGGTATGTACATCCTCCATACTGATCGTCATAGGCAACTGCTTGCGCTTCGGAAGCTCCGAACGGGTTTTGTGTCTCGCCCGGGTACTGACTTGAGATTATAGTGTTGGAGGCCGCCATTGGTTCCAGCTGCACGCGCACCTTGGGCGTCGAACTGGGGGTTGCGCGGTACACGGGTTTCAGAGGATATGTCGCTATATTGATCTTGACGCAAGTACTGGTTGAAAATCGAACTCATGTCAGAAGCGTACGTGACATCTCTGCTCGAGTGGGAAATACGACCGATGATGCAGAACCGGCGGATGCGAGTGCTCTGCTGGTAGATAACAGAGCGGGGAGCATCAATGGGCCATTGCTGTCGTGTTGTTGCCTTGTACCATAAGGCACTGAAGGTGAAGACTCCGAAGTGAACGAATCAGGACCCCCGTCTGAAGGTGCGTGATTGATATCGGACGTCGATGCCATCGAATATCTGTCACTATTCGCACGACCATCAGTCAGTTTCCCCATCGACCGGACGTGTACTCACCTCTTGTCTAGCATTGAGTCATGCGACTGCAAACCATTCCTCCAGCGAGGTTCCCGCTCAAATTCACTTCGTAGTGATATGGGAGGAACCGAGTTCGCCCTCCTTGTCGCTGTCATCACCACACATCTAGCTATAATCTGACGTGTTTGACACCAGGAAAGTCGTCGAAGTGTCAGAACGCACAGGCAGGGAGAGGGCCATTCCATACCGGAAGAGAGAGGCGATAAACAGTTCGGAAGGGTCGTGTTGGCCATTGGGAATAATGGAGATGATGATAGGGTAGAGCATGAAATTGATAACAGCCGGTAAAACCAGCGTACCCATCAAGCCCATCCCAGCGACAAACTGCATCGAGAAGCAGAAAGTTCTACCGAGATCACGGACAAGGACGGGTTGTGGACAGTCGAGTTGATCTAGCGGCGAAGCTGCGACGAAAGAACGCGTGATGTGATGCGCCAGGTAGCATGAGCATGAAGGTCCTCGATGGTGGGGGGTTGATTGTGCTTGACAAGCGGGAGCAACAGGAAGTAGTGGACGTAGCTCCGGAGCGTAATCATGATGAGAAGGGCGAGGCGGGGCTGATGCAGGGAGTGCCTTGATGGCCTACTGCGGACCGCGAAAAGGCAGGGTGATGCATGATTTCCGCCAGTAGCTGTTGTTGAACACGGTCAGTCGCAGGGATCGTGTGTGACCTGACTTGGGCGAATGAACACACCATACAGTGGCTTGCAAGAGAAATACATAACGCCTTGGATGGAGTATCTGCCATGGTCGCGGAGATTGTGATATCTGTTTTACTTTGGAGCGTAAGAATAGTTTCTATGCAGTGACAAGACAGACTCTGGACGAGGGAGAGCTTGAAACCCAGGAGAATGGCGAACGACGAGCGAGAGGAAAATCGACGAGTCAATGATTCGGCGAGCGACTGGTGACAACTAGAAATTGAGCCTATCCACTGCGTCCAAGATGTTGACATCCTTGCGAACAGTTGCTCACGCGATATTCTCCTCTGTCGACACCCAGTTACGCTCGACACGTATTTACATCTAACTTCATTCCTTCAACCACCCTCTCGCCAGTCGGCCAGCTCGAGAGGAATAGAGAAAACACCGACGCCTGCAGTCTATCACAGAAGTTGGACGGCAAATTCGACTACAGTCTTACCGACGCTGTTCGCCCGGTTTGGGCAGCGGTTTATCGACCAAGGACCGACAACCCCGAAACGTGAACGGCGAGTCCTGCCCAGAGGGATTACGCGCAGCGAAGGTGCCTTCCAGCGATGGTCAGAATCACCCTTGCTCAATAACAATGACTTTGTATGGCAGGGACTTGTCATCTTATACCTCGCCTTTTCCACTCCGTTCAGTAGGTTCAAAGCAGGGATGCGCGACATCGGAGGAAAATACTCGGTCAATTTGCAAAGTCAAGGTCACCGAGTCTTCGTCGCCGTTATCAGTTCTACTGTTACGTGTTTAAGAGTACCGTTATCAGGTCAGTTGAAAGCACAGTTCGCCAAATAAATGACCTCACTTACTCACTCGTCCCCTTGAGGTCCCGGAAGATCC
>JBBPQE010000700.1:0-13791 GCA_038092335.1 Boletus vinaceobasis
TCTGAAATAGAAATGCTGCTCAAATAAGTGTCCCAATGATTTGTCATTTTAATATGATTATATCTGAGTGCCATGGCAACTAGATCACATGACTAAGCACTCATATTCAGGGCAAGGGTTAGGGCTAACTCCTTCTGGATCTCTTACAAATATCAATTCTTTCCAAAACAGCCAAACATTGGGACACTTATTTGAGCCACTGTACTTGCAAGGCAAGCTAAGCCCTAGTATGAACCAAGTACCAGAAGAACTTCAAGATCTCTATCTTGTACCACCAAGCATTCTACTCTTTTGAGTTACCCTTATTGTCATCAATGTTACCTCCGCTTTTACCTCTTTTCTAGAAGATTCTCCCCTTTTTGGTTTAGATCCTGCGTTACTGCCCAAAACCTTACGTTCCCTTAGTTTAGGTTCATAACAATGTATGAGCTTTATCCAATCAATTTACTCTTCTTCTGTTGCTTTCGGGTGTGAATTGTCCATGCATGAAATGCAGTCACTGGCAGGCGCCTGTCCATAGTTGTATCTGATCCATATTTGTAACGAATCGTTGCACTTCATCGTTTCATTTCTTTCTTTTACTTAACGTTCTCTACTGATCACTACTACTGATCATCCGTTCTCTATTAGACACTCTTATCTTATCTTATCACGTCACATGACCTATCACGTGACTGTGGTAATCCTTCCTTTACATCACATTCTTTACTTACTCCTATCACATGCTCTAGACTTCGGTCCATGCTTCTGCATCTAGACTCCACACAGTAACCTCATTCTTTTAATCTCCGTGCTCTAGATCCCTTATCGCATTCCCATGACATCATTCCATTCTACCTTACTCATCCGTTTCCCACATGATGTCATACCCTATACTCTCTTACCATATGTAGCATAGTCTCTGTATTTGTACCTTGGTTCGTGCGCAAGCACAGGACATATATATACTGAGATGCCTGTAGATGAACTCCTCAGTTCATTTATAGTCGATCTCCATTGTCTTAAGCTTAGAGCTAAGAAGAGCTACTTTCCATCCTTAAGACATTGCTAGTGGTTCATAAACCCACAGCGATCTACGGATCTCAAGTAACATCAAGCGACCTACTACGGTCTTATCCATTGAGCGTCAATGTTCTACTATTACGCCTTTCCTTATCTTTTCTGTGTTGCCATTCAGCTCATGATGTATCTGCTAAAGCGATCTGACGATATGCTTCAATATTGAAACGACCTTGAAGTCCTTAAGCTTTTAGGACCTAGGTTATCACTGAACTCAGGAGAGGAGGGGATATGATCTCAAGGGAAAGACCAAGAGAACCAAACTGGAGAGCATCCAGTTGGCTCCTTGGGGTTTATATACTGTGGCATAACGTGCACAGACCAAGCTGTACACTACTACATATGTGCATACAAGGAATGGTAATTAAAGGCATGATGCCACCATGAGGTGTGGCAGAATGGAAGAGAATCATAGACGGTAATAACCGTGTAAAAGGAATGGAAGCATAGATGGAGATTTTGAGAAGTACATACAGAAATGAACATGTGAACGAGATAAGCTCTCGTGAGAAATGAATGTAACTAAAAGTGTCTGTGAGCGCAAGGATAGAAGAAAGGAAAGTTACAAGTCCAGCGTATGTTGTGAGATAAGATAAACATGTGGCTTGATAAGATTAGATAAGATAAGATCAAAGAAAAAGATAGAGTAAAAGAAATTGTCACTTCGTTACACATATCCAACTCGTATCTAATGCACATGGAATGTATCCCCTGTGCATATGCTCAGCCAGGTATGGGACCTGTATTGAATGGTTATGCAGTCCATGTGCCATGATTGGCACCATACTGTTATGAGTTGCTTGCTTGGCCCAGACATGTCACATATCCTCCTGGTATTTCATACAAAGTACCTTATGTATAACTTATTTTAGGGATGTACTGAATAAATTTTGTATTTCTGGAACATATATACGAAATGGACGTGTAAGGGGTACGTTCGGCTCAACATCAAATATGGACCGCGATAGGGCTCTATTGGTACCGAGATTGTGGTGCCCTAGGTGATCCGATTTTGGACACGGTGATAGATTCGCGACTGCGACTGAACGGCATCGTGAAGAAACTCGTGAAGCCCTACATCCTATCGGTCAACATTTGGCGCGTCGGCCAGTCATACCCACAATCGCCGATCGGGTCAGTTCGGAGACGTTATCAGTTCCCCAACGAAACTCCCGCGAATACCGTGACTAGTGGTGCCTTCTCGGGTGCACAATATTAGTGAGACTGAACGGAAAACTAAACAAGCATTGTGAAGCATGGCGCAGAAGTGTTTTGAAGAGAAGTAACCTCCATTGCAGCTTTTCTGAATTCGGATCAGCGAGTGCAGACATTTTCCTTTCACAGGTTTCCAGACAGAAGGACCAACATTTTCGATCGTGAGCAGCGCGGTCGTTGTGCCTAGTAAAGCTTACTCTCGTAGGACATGTCAACCAAGTCCCCATCTCCCACGGGTGTAGCGTCGAACCTTTATTCCTTGGACCAGAAGAGTCAAATCACAGAAACCATTTGTTCGATGATGAATAGATTCCGGTACTTCCCCGGGGGTCCGTTTGGATTTTTTTTTGTCTTTAAGATGCTGATCAGCTCTCGATAGTGGTCCATCATTCATGGCATGTAAGGTGCCATTACGTTGGTATAGCTCGTAGTCTCTTCCCTCGACTTCATCTAGCGCTTGACTATTGTCACCATCTCTCGCGGAAAGCGATCACACTCCCTGGGCGCGCGCGATGGCTGCCTGTCGCCGGTCTGGCGGTAGAGTATTGGCGATCCGGGTGGTGGCATTGACGGGGTCTGCTGCCATGGAGGAGATACTCACGGTGGTTTGCGTATGACGCCAGATGTCTCTTTTCTTGTAAGCTGGTGCACCCGTAGTTCTGGCCGTTGTTCGAATACCAGGTCCGAAGCTGAGTGAGACGTCTGCGAGTGAGGCAGTGGGAGCAGGATCGGTCGTTCCTTTGGAATTTTGGGCGTTGCTGCTGTCTCAGGTTACCTTCCTACTAGTCACGTCTGCGAGCGTGAAGGACGCGTTTGGATGGGGAACCAATGAGGTGATTAGGAGGGGTCTCTGGGCGATGGCGAGGGATAGTCGAAGTGGTATGAGAGAGTGTCACGCGTGTCGAAGCTGAGTTGACAAAGTCGGATACGCTGAGGAAATAATCAGTACTAGGGACGAACTAGGACAATACCCCTCCTACTAACGTGAAAGGCCGTTATGACTTTTTGCATTCCGTTCAAGCTCTTACTCCCTTGGCCGAGGAAAGCACACCGAGCTACCCACGAGCTTGACAGGGTGATCCAAGAGGTACCGATTCAACGAGCGACTCAACATTATAGCCATTGGTCATATCAGCTGCCGTGAAGAACAGCATGATTGAAGGTGCGAGGACATCGGCAGTGGAGGCCGCTTGCGAATGTAGAATGGGTTCTGTGGTGAGAACAAGAGGACATGCCTGGATGATTGGTGAGGATACTCGTATTTCGCTGGTTCGTCGATGTCAGTGGTCTAGACTGGCGTCACGAATGGTGGGAACGTACTAGCATAATGACCGTCAGCTCGAGCGAGCAGTCGGCGTCGGTCGAAGTATTACGAGATTTCGTGAACCGCCTTGTAGATCTTGTCCATTCATCGGAATGTTGGCATGCAGCACTTCCATACTGCGTTAAATGAAATACATCAGACAGTCTCGTGTGACAATGATGCGCGTACCATACTCATACGATATGCTTCTGACAGCCCACCATAGTGCTTGAAAGGGTTCTCTGGGACTACATGGACTTCCTTGCGGGTGACTATGCGACAGCTGAGGGGTGGTGGACCCGCGAGTTATCATTGGGGGTCCGAAGGCATTGATAGCATCAACAAAGTTGTCTGTGTGCGCAAGCAGTCGAGCCTCGGAGAGACACGGTTCCCTCCCAATTTTATGAAAAACCTTCATTTGGCATGAGCACGTCCTTGTCGAGAACGTCTTGGCATACATATTTTGTGCAATGAGTTGAGTGTGGACGGTACACTCATCGTGAACCGATCCCGCGGTCGAGATACGACGAGCAATCACAGACTCCCCTTCGTTGAGACGGAGGGTTTCGCCTGTGTTGAGTGCTTGTCTGGTGCATAATCGCAGTGAAGTCACTTGACTGGGAGTCGAGTACGTCTCTGAACAAACCCACATTCGGAACAAGAGTAGTTGCTGTGCCCTTCAAATATATGCTGCATCCTTGCTTCTAGTTCTTTTCTGCATACCACCATGTCGACCACGTCTGGTACTGATGACTCCGATCTTGAAACCACAAGCTCATTGGGATTCGGCGATACTCCTCCATCGCATAATTATGTTGTTACCCACGTTTTTTTTCCTGTCCAGCTCCCCAGAAAAAAGGACTATACCCCAGAGAATGAACATTCACTCGTTCGTGCAGTGTGCGCTGTTGCCCATGCTTATAGTGCAAACTTCCACGGAAACCTTGTGCCTCAGTGGCATCGCATCACAAAGATGCTAGACAACTTGCAAGCCTCCGTCCAGTCTCGGCACCTGGGCAAAAGCTGCGTCGTCTCCCAGCTGTGCGGCATGCAAACAGGAGGTACGCTCACACGTTCTCTCTAGATCCAAGCTGACAATTCATAGATATCCTTGCATTTTTCATCCGACGTCGAAATGCTGCGATTGTCCTCACGAGGCAGGACAACCGCACGCTGTTCGAGTTGTTCGAGGTATCCCCGAGCAGTGATGCTGTAGAGAAGACAACTGGGTCCCTGATATGCTCGTATCCTGAGTCAGCCGTCGAAGTGCCGAACGAGGTATTTGACAATGGAGACTTTCGATCCGAACTCGCCAATTTTGTGTCGCTCAAGGGTGTCGTGTCGGATCTCCCTCCCCCTGATCATCCACAATATGTCGCTGCACTACTCGCTGACATCTCGCGAGGAGCTAGTCGCACTGTTAATCTTCCTCTCATCACCAAATGTGTTCGCGATTACGTTGTCAGGGTGGGCTATGGCTCACACAAGGTTGTTTGGCGTCGTTCGTCTCTTTGGCTTCTCATCAGGGTCGCAATTCAGACATCCGTTGAGCGTTCTCCTCTTGGGCGCGCATCCTACAAACAATTCATGTTGTTCTTCGTATGCACCCTTGCAAGGGATCCAAACAATGCAAACCTTTCCAGTGATCTGCTTCAATTGATGTCCTGTAAAATTCTCCGACGTTTATGCAAGATTCGCTGTTCTACCCCCGACTGGCTCTTTGACATGGCACTGAAGACATCGACTTACCTTGGAGACATCCTTGATGCCAGGTGGAAGCAGCCCAGCGCTCGTGCGCCTCCATTTCAGAGTCCCTCCCAGGATGAGCTCCAGAGAGACACGCAACTCTCGCTCACGAATAGTCATGAATACATTCGCAGCGCTCTCGCGGATCGCGGCCACGAACCCCTCAGCACTCCCTTTCATCCCAACCATCGTCGCCGCGGTACTATCAACGATTTCTTGTCGTCGAATGGGACCTTTTTTGAAGAAGAATATGGTGTTGACCCTGATGTTACACTTTATGACGTTGAGCAATCAGTTGAGCAGGGCCTCGATGACTGGGTTGCCTGCGTCACGAATGTGGAAGAGGCGTGCATCCGCCTTGAGATCTTGATGGATAAATATCTGATAAATGCCGACAGGAAACGGCGCCGAAATCCAGAAGATAAATCCATCATGGTCTTGACTGCGATTGAGCTGTTCGTTGCACTCGACAAGCTAGTTGTGAAGGAGATTCCCCTGCTCGCCGACTATTCCCCTGAAATTCCGACAATTTTCCTGGAAGAACTTCTCCTGCGCAAGACAACCAGCCTGCATCGCCTTTCTCGTGCGTACCAGTACCTCTCTGCACGCCACTCTCGATCACCTCTGGGATGGTCGGTACTTTCGGATGAATTCACTGAAGACAGTTTCCCTGTCCGTTACTATGATCAATCTCTGTCTCTTCAGCAACTCAAGGCTCGCATCGAACAAGACCCGATGGTGGTTGGACCTGCTGGTTTGCAGCGGGAACCTGCCAGTTCCGCACGACGACAGCTAGCTGAGGGAACAGAGGTTTTCTACTCGCCGTTACCTGCCCTGCCATTACACGCCAAGGTTGTGGTATTCGAGCTGCAATGCCCACCGTGCGTTCGTATCTGGCGTTCCGCCGCTGCCCGAATTCTGGAAACGTCTTTTTCTAGCTCGGACAATCATTTGCGTGAATGCGATCTACTTGCGCATGCTCCAGCAATCCATCCCTACTTTGTCGAATACAAAGGACCACCACTTCACTTCGAGATCCGATCTGCGTATTTTTATCCATGGGATTGGCAATCTCAAAATAGAAATAGAAACGGCCCGACGCTACGTTATGTGACACAGCGTGCCGGTGAATACACCACAGTATTCTCAATATGGGGGAGTTACGATGATCTACGAGGTTCGAAAACCTTCAACTGCGGGGTTGGAGACAAGACTCTGGCAGGCTATGCAAATTCTACCTCTCACACCTCCAACGATGTCATGGCTGCTCAAGCGGACTGTCCCCGTGCGGGTTTTTCCCTCGACGAGTTCATTGCCTTTGGACACTTGCGCAGTGGTGGCTCACTCCAGTGGCCCAACATCCTGCGCGGGCTCCACAACAGAACTCTCAACTTTCGTCGTCATGATCTTCATTTTCTCTTCGCCCACGCGGCCCTTCAGGTCGGACCGCTCGATTTGAATGCGGGGACATGGACCTGGCACCAAGCGCTTCAAGACTCGTCCTTTTGCGACGCACTTCTGGACGAACTCAACAGTTTGTTCGTGGACGTCGGAACTGGCTCAATCGACTCGGTGATGATGAATTCCATTTCTCTCTTGCTCACTCGGGTCCTTGCATCGAGCCCCAGCGAACGCATTTCGGACCGGGCCATCACACTTCTTCAGAGTGTGCGCAGGAAGACGTTCAGCTGGGTCCAGGAGCTATCATATAACCTGGCAATGTCACCTATGAACCTAGAACGCAGCAAGCTCTTATACGACATGGCTGCCACTTGTCGAAGCACGTTTGATGTCGACTCTGCTACTCTCCGCAAGCTCTTCCATTCCCCAGAGGATATCGATGCACTTCTCTCTTGTGCCTTCTTCATATATGCACACTGTCCTTCGAGTATGTCTAATTCCTGAATGTCAAAACTGGCAATACAGCTAAAGCTAACTCTTCAGGCACGAGCGACACGGATTTATTTGACGAATGTTCTGATGCCTATTCACCGCTGCTCTTCCAACGAGACCGTCGCCTTGCTTTCGTTCTTGAGGGGATCTTGGGGGATGTCATCCTCGCAGATGCATCAGACTACAGTGTCGACCTTGCAGTTAGCAAGATTATTGCCACCCACAAACCTAGCCCACACAGATGCTTGCAGTTGCAGCATCCAAATACTCGTTGGTTTACGTGCGAAACCGGGGACCAACACTCGCGAGAAGTACACCTTAACCTGCTCAACGGGGCCCTTCGATTGGATGGACAACCACTACATAGATTGCAGCGCGCGATTAGGGACTCTCCAGACTTGCAAGAAATCATCCCCGATGTGTGTTCATGCCGCCGTTTCTGATATAAACGAGTATCTCTGACTGTTGGTTGTAGCAAAGCTTCTTTGTCGCACCATCCAATCTCCCCAGGATGGATTTCACAACCCCAGCCACGACGTCAAAACCCAAGGTATCTGCACTGACCTCACGTGAAATCATTGTGATGGTTGAAATACATACAGGTGCACTTTTCGCTGCGAGATGGCAATCTGCTGGTTCAAGCGCAGTGCGATCAAACAGACGAGCTCCTTGAGCTGATTCCTTGGAGAAATTTGCAGAAAGACCTTCTACCATCGCTCGTCGAAGATGAGCGAGTTTACTTGTTGAATCTGTCGACAAAGATCATCGAAATGCGCCCTCTCGAACGGCTTTGGGACGAATCGTCAGATAACTGGAGAATTGACTGTGCATCTGAACAACATCGTGTGTACAAAGGTCGTGAGATCCTTGTCGACATGCGAAGCTCCACCTGGGCAATGATTTCGCAGTGTTTCAAGTGTGTCTCCAGCAACCTCCTGATCACCGTTTCCCCCATCGACTCAGGGCTACGACTGTCTGTTGCACTGCCCCGCTATGGCTTATCATTTTTCGTCAACAAGCAAGGAGAACTTGAATCCCGTGACTTCAAGGACATGGTTTACGACGAGAATCAATGTGTGGGGGCACTGTTCGGTTCACAGAATCACCTTGTTCTCCGGCAGAAAACCCACCTTCCAGCAGAACTTATCCCAAGACGTGTCCTCATATTTGATGAATTATCTGGGTCATCTCACACATACAATGTGGATACCGAAATGGGTTGCTTGATAGGGAATGGCAGCTTGGCGAGCACGCAACATATTATCCATCTCCATGCCAAGACTAGCCGCCATCGGCCTGATGCACTGACAGGAAAAACGGGTGCTCAGGCAGCACTTTGTCTCTTACAGTCGGCTGGGTATCGGTCAATCATGCAACCCAAAGCTTTCGATGACGGTCGTCATTGGACTTCGACCCGGTATCCTCAAATCGACATCGCACACAAGGAAATCCAGGATATATATTCCTGGACCTTTCGCAGAGCTGTCAGCTGGAGGGGTGAGCATGCTGCACGACGAGCTGCGCACATATTTCCATGGCATGCCACTGGACCAATTTCTGCACGCGTCCCCACAGAACCTGAACCATCTCTGACCCCTCTATGCCCAGTCTCACCTCAGCGATTTATATCCAGCTACCATACACCATGGCCGATCACGTTCGCTCAGCTGCTTTCCCATCGACCAGTGCCAGAACTGCCGGCCCGTAGCACTTTGCCTCACCGCAGTCACAAGGCATTGCTAGATAATATTCCAGAAATGAACCAATTACTCTCTCTTCTGATGAGTAAATCCGAGCCCTCGTTTCAACGGGAATATGTCACTCGGCTCAACGCCAGCACAGAATATGTTCGTGAGGAATATCGAACGACTCGCGGCGTGGTGGAGGAGAACCGCATCGAGGCGCTTGAGAAATATTACATAGTGTGCAGAGGTAACTATATGGATGCTCTGAACATTCTCAAGAAGAGCCTGGGTCCGACCACCGATCCGCTTGAACAAGCACTCCATCGATTTGGTCAATGGCCGCCGATCACGGCGGATTTCCTCTTGCGATGTCTTGCATCTACCTCACAGATCGATGTCCCTTCACTCTGGAAGAAATGCTTGGTATCATTGGCCTTACTACTTTTGGAGCTTCAGCGTGCCCGGAGATTGCTCCGGTTTGCTCTGGACGGTCTCAAAGAAGAGTTTTCAAAGGAGTTGGAAAACGAGGGATGTGACGGATGGGAAGCTGAAGAGTATCCAGATTGGCTATTGATCCAGGTGCGGTTCTGATGAGTCCGAGCAGCTGTTCCAACTAACGTCGCTGTTTGCTTGCGTCAGATTCAAGGAAACTTTCTCATTCGTCGCGCTCAGGCGGAAACTGCAATGGAGATCATGTCCCCCAAATCTGGAAGAAACACTGTGATGCAGGTCAACATGGGTGAAGGGAAATCATCCGTGATCATCCCCATCGCTGCTGCCGCGCTTGCTAATGGAAAACAACTCGTCCGCATCATTGTCCCAAAAGCATTGACGGTCCAGATGTTCGACTTGTTGGTTTCTCGTCTTGGCGGGCTTGCTAACAGGCCAATATACCACCTTCCCTTCTCTCGGTCTGGCTATGCTGATGGCCCTCGAATCGATAAAATACACGAGACCATGTCTCAATGCATGGCCAAAGGTGGAATTCTACTTGTCCAGCCTGAAGACGTCGTGTCACTCAAGTTGATGAGCGTGGAGGAGCAGATCCGTGAATGCAAACTTACAGCCAACCCATTACCGAAGATCCAGAAATCGGTCTATAAGCATATCACGACATTCCTGTCGGTCAAATCGGTGAGTATGAATAATTATGTCGATGATCATTGATTCAGTTGACTGTCAACCCTAGCTGCAGAAACACAGCTTTGTGGGTAACATATTCCGATCACTGAGCCAGTCGCTCGACCACTCGAGCAAAACGTGTGCCGCTTCTACCCACTACAATGATGAACGCACTGGAGATGCTCGCGGGCCTTCCGCCAGCGCATCCAAGTGGCTGAGGCTTCAGAAGTGGATCCATTCTCATACTCGAGATCTCCTGGACGAGAGCGATGAGATCCTTCGTCCCCGGTTCCAACTGATTTATACGATTGGCCTCCAGCAAAACATGGACGGGTACCCTGACCGATGGACGACTACTCAACAGGTCCTCCGCCTACTGAAGAGGCACGCGTATTCACTTTCCACTTATGCACCCGACTGCATAGAGTATGAACGTGGCTCACCCGGATCGTTTCCGCGTGTCCATATCGTGCGAGCCTACGAGGTCCGTCAACGCCTAGTATCATCGATCGTCAACGACGTAATGGCTGGACGGCTTACCAACCTCAAGGTTCAAAACATCTCCCCAGCATTGCGCCACGCGATTCGTAGTTTCATGTCTGATGAGGATCTCCTTCCCGACACAGCCAAGTGCGTGGAGGAATATGCTAAGAGTTCTCACCAGAGCCACCTGTGGAGTGGTCTGCTACTCCTACGTGGTCTCCTGGCCTCCAACATCCTATTGTTTGCTCTTGCGGGGCGGAGATGGCGTGTTGACTATGGCCTTGACCTGTGGCCCCACCGGACCATGCTTGCCGTCCCCTATCGGGCTAAAGACGTGCCTGCACCCAACACCCAGTTCGGCCATCCAGATATCACTATCATTCTCACTTGTCTATCTTATTACTATACTGGTCTCAGCGAGGAGCAGCTGAGAGTTTCTTTCGAAATCTTGCTTGCCCAGGATGACCCGTCCACGGAATACGCACTTTGGATCAAAGTGTACGACTGTGAATCAGTTCCAGACTCGCTTCAGGAACTTCGCGACCTCAACCTCAATTCATCAGAGCAATGGGACAAGGTCATATTCCCACTTTTCCATCGGAATCAGGCAGCAATAGATTTTTACCTCTCACGAGTGGTGTTCCCACAGGCAGCGAAGGAATTTCCCTTGAAACTCTCCGCGTCTAGCTGGGATTTAGCAGAGAAACGGGAAAAGGTTACAACCGGTGAGTGGACCTGAAGGTCATTCCGAGTTGCCCCATTCGGTTGCTGAATTAGGCATCAGGATTTTCGGGCACGAACGACGGCCAATGGTTGCTACCCACGTCTATTTCTCAGCATGACCTCGACCACCAGGAGGGAACCAATGCCAGGGTTCTTGCCTATCTTCTTCAGCCCGAGAATAGCACCTATATGGTAACTCACGAGGACGGCGAACGATGGACCACACCTAGATTCCTCCAAATTCTATCTACGCAACAGCCCGGTATTCGTGTCTTGTTGGATGTTGGGGCACAGATACTCGATTTTTCTAATCTCCAAGTGGCTAAAGCATGGCTCGGCATCGCCCGCGATACTACTGGTGCCATCTATTTCAACGAGGATAATGAACTGATGGTACTCACAAAAAGCGGCATCACCCAATCAATGAGATCGTCCCCGCTTTCTCAGCAGTTAGGCCGTTGCATCGTCTATCTGGATCATGCGCACACAAGGGGTACCGACATCAAACTCCCCATCGGATCCCGAGCGGCTGTCACACTAGGACCCAGGGTCACAAAAGATCATCTGGTGCAAGGTTCGTTTTCGGTACCGTGATTCGCTCGATCAATCTCACACGGTCTGTTGGTTTCAGGTTGTATGCGGATGCGCAAACTGGGACATGGTCACTCGGTCATGTTCTTTGCGCCGCTCGGGGTTGATCGGAGCATCCGTGCCGTGGTCGGGAAAGACGATCCGAACACCCCAGTCGCTACTGTCGACGTTTTATGCTGGGCAATACACGAGACCTGGACCGATATACAGCAGCGGGCTCCCTACTGGGCACAACAAGGCATGGATCATAAATCGAGATACGATGCGTGGACCCGCTTCTGCAATGACGAACTCGGGCCGGATCAGCTGTCGGATGCGTGGCTTCAGCCAAATGTCAAGTCACTGGCCGATCTTTATACGCCCCGTGAAACTGCAAACCTCCCCGGAGCTTTGTCGGCGCTGGATCCGGACATCCGCCAACGCTGCAGAGATCTGGGTGTTCTATCACTTCCTAGTGCACAGATGGAAGAAGAACAGGAACGGGAGGTCAACCGAGAGCTGGAGTGCGAACAAGAGTTGGAACTACCTCCCAAGGCAGAACCCGCGGAACACCACCTTCATCCAGATGTTGTCAAATTCGTGAACACCGGCGAGATCTCTCTATTACAGGCAAACAGTGCTTTTCATCCCGTTTTCACAACTCTCGAAAATAGCTCTGCAGCTACTCGGGATTCCGACGTCTGGAGTCCATATATCTTGGCGACGGCGGATTTCTGCAAGACCATCAAGCCTGAGTCCACTCGAGGAACTATAGATCAATACCTTCGACCTGTCCAGTGGATTCTCTCCCGTAACAACATGAAGGACCGCGACCAACTACTCGTTCTACTGAGCCCATTTGAAGCGGACCGCTTGATGCCAGACATCAGGGCAAGCGAACACGTCCACCTTCATGTGTATGCACCCCGCACGTCCCTGAGAATGAAACCATCTGACGATCTCAGACTTTATTCCATCCCTCCCCTGCCCTCCGACTGGACTCCACCTTGGGCTCTGATGGACCAGCTGAACGTGTTCGCTGGGCAGCTCTATCTCAGAGACTATCAATCGTACCTCCGGCTATGTGGTTTCCTCGACGTGCCTACGACACATTCGCCCAACGGTGCCGCAGTCCAGTGGAATTTATTCAATATGCCTGGTAGTTTCGGAGAAAACGAAATCAGGTTCCCAGATTCGCCACTGCCTTCCGTGCTCGCGCTACTTGCTATGCGGAGCAGGGGGCGACCCTTTACACAGTCACACATGGGGAAAATTCTCCAAGGGCAGCAGCTAACAGAAAAGGACTTTAAGCGACCAACGTCGGTTGTATCTTTCGATGGGAAGCCACCACAAGACGGCCTTGCGTCATCCGTGTTGCTCTGATCACCCAAGCGAGGATTAGAGATGGGTGGAATATCCGACGCGGATTCAGAGCCACCCCGAAAGCGTCTACGTGGGGATTGATAAACATCACTCGTTGGTGGTTCGTGCTCTGATAGTCAATAATCGTTGACGGAGGACTCACTGACGATTCCCTTTGCGGATTTCCTGTGTTTGATCCTTCGCCACCCAGATTTCATGTATAAACACGAGCCTTTTGTTGAAATGATTGCTCTTTGTTTTCATGCCACTCATTGTTGGATCCTCGAGTTCAAGTTCTGCACTTGGTTCTGCATACCAAATCATGATTCATAAGAGGCGCCTGCCGCTGGTCGGTCCAGTACGTCTCTGGCACCAGACTAGGTTATGGCGCCCTATACAGCGATATTCTGGTAGCGCGGAAACTCCCGACCACTCAGCGCTTTCCCAGAACGGCTCGAGACTAGCGGTTGTGCACCATACACCCGGTTGCGCCAGTTGCGCCACGGTTCCCTCTGCTCGTCAACATGACTGTGTCCTTGTGTCTCATAACAGTCACTCGGGGGGTGGTACGTCGTAAAAATGACACTGGACGGGATCCATTGCACTGTTGTGTTGAAGACAGCTGTCGAC
>JBBPQE010000701.1:0-13784 GCA_038092335.1 Boletus vinaceobasis
TGGTCGAATGGCATCATTACGATGTCCGGGAGGCCATTGTTAAAAGTACCCTGGGGGGAGAGGTTCACTGGCCATTAACAGCTCACTCTGTTTTTTGGGCTGAACGCATCACAATCCTCAAGTCAACGGGACTCTCTCCGTATTTTATGGTACATGACATCAAGCTGCTCTTTCCATTTGATCTCGCAGAGGCAACATTTCTCGTCCCTGTCCCAGATACTGATCCTGTTTCTAGGTCTTCCCTGATTGCTTGGCGAGCTCGTCAGCTACAGAAGCGTCAGGAAGATATTGATCATATTCGAAACTTGGTTCTCTTATCCCGGTATGCATTGCTCAAACAATTCGAGGCACAATTCAAAAACCGGATCTGCGACATTGACTTCAAGACCAGTGATCTTGTCTTGGTCCAGAACTCCCAGATCAAGAAGGAGTTGAGCCGGAAGACAAAGCCATGCTACTTAGATCCAATGGTGGTCCTTTGAAGGACTACTGGAGGATCATACTTGCTGGCCAAGTTGGATGGTGCCATCTTGAAGCTTAGGTATGCAGCCTTCAGGTTGTTACCTTACTTCCCAAGGACAAACATCTCCATTCCAGTCACTGACCTGACTGGGAATGATGATAAAGAACTAGACACATACGACGCTGAGAAAGATGTCGAGCATGAGGAAGATATGGAGGAGGGAGTCTCAGACGACTAACCCTTCCCAAAGAAAAGCCGTTTCTCTCATCTGTTATGAATCCATTCCATCCTGGGTTTCAACCAGTGATCTCTTTCCATCCCAGGTTTCAGACGGTGGTCTCTTTCCACTGTGGAATGCGTTCAGAATCTCTCTTCCTCTTATACACACACACCATCAAAAAAAAAAAAAATTACAAGTGATTATATGATAGACATTAGACTTAGAACCTCCCACTTTTTCCTTCGACCACGTAACACCACGCCCATTTTTCCGTGTTGACCGTCACAACGTCCAGACAAATCCAGCACCGAACATTTCAGATACAGGAAGCAATCGATGTGATAGATAATCGAAGAAGTCAAGCCAAGTGGACCCTTGCAATCCAGTGTCGTTTCCATGTTCCCATTCTCTTCTCTGCTCAGTTCCGACTTCGTTTTTCTTATTTAACAATACCTCTACTTCTTATTTAGGGATCGCACTCGGATATGGACACGGACACGATGGATTCCAAGATATACAAACAGAATATGGTACGATTTGGAGGAGACCTCAAAGCATATCCAATACGCTCTTCACCCGCTCCAAATTGGCGTACTGAGACACGAGATATACGTCCATGGCAGACGCGCGTGCCTTGACCTCCTTGAGAAAACCTTGAGCAGTAAGAAGCTTTGCCTCAACAGCTAAAACGGCGCGTTTTGCATCCGCTATCATTTCCGCGGAAGGTCCAGATGGAGTGGAAGGCTTCGACTTCTTCCTCAGCGTCTCTTCTTCTTCTTCTTCTTCTTCTTCATTGACCAGAGACTCGGACAAAGGCAGAGAATCCAGGAGAAACAGAGGCGATCGAGGTCTGACTGGTTCTTGGGCAGAGAGATCCACACGTGACGACGAAGCTGAAACCACAGCCTTACCACCCGGAATGGAGATCCATCCAGCCGACTGAACTACACGAAGTCAGTCCAACACCATCTGCTCGAATCCGTTGACTATGCACCAGGCGCCTTGCCTTTCGATCCCGGCATGATAGTCTTCGTCTCCCCAGCCTTTCCTCCACCCCTTCCCCGCAACTTGCTGCACTTACTCTTCAGCTTCTTACACGGATCGCAAGTCATTCCTGGAATCCCAACACATTGTCGTCTCACCTTGGCGCACACATCACATGACGAAGCGTGTATGATCAGGGATGGAACTGCTTGTGGACCAGCAGAGAGAATCTCCACCTCGTCCTCTTCATTGTTATCATCATTGGCAACCACTGGCTTATGAGCGCACTGAAAGACTCAGATATAAAAGCTGATCAGTCGCACACAAACGACTCACCTTCCACTTGTTACCTTCCAATATCAAAAGCACTGACCCGGAACCAGACTCAGATGGTGCCTGATGTGGTGCGAGTAGTTCCGTCAGCTGGAACATATCACTTGCCTTCCCCTTCTGCTCAGCAACATCCTTCTTTGAAGCCTCTTCCCGTTTCTGTGCATCCACCTCCGCCGTCCACTTCTTCACCATTCCTTTGATTTCTTTCATCTTGTGAATCACTCGGGACTCAACTGTTGTCACGATACCGTGCTTGCGAGCCTTCCCCAGGCAACTCCAGATGTGATCCTACAACACCCGTTAGCCAATCCACCCCCCCCCAAGACGATTGGTTACGTACCAGCACTAATTCCCACTCCTTTATCCACATCTCTGGCTCCTTGTACAGCGTTTCCTTATTGTCCGGGATCGTCATTGCGACATCGAAAACAAGATCATTGGTGGATTTCAGCACCTTCTCCGAGATGAGTTTCAGATTGTCATCAGCGAGGGGGTGAGTGAATGCGAGGATATTGGACATGGAGGACATGATGATATGAAGAGACGGAAGAGAGTGGACTTCGTGGGTGATTGTTGATGGCGAAACTCTTGCTGTTTCGAACTCAGCTCAGGTCGGGCCACATAACTGACTGGGAACAGTCAGTATCGAAGACCCCCTTGGATGTAGGAGCCAGAGGCTCCTTATGGTTGCAAACAATGTTTTCCTAGTATTCCTATTTGTTTTCCAGCATTGTCCAGGCCTTCTATCAAGTCCACTATCCATCTGAGTGCGATCTGTGTTTTATCCGTACATTATCCGATTCTTCTGTCTCATTTCCGGGCCAGTCATTGTCATCTGGATTCATTGGATCAATGACTAATGTTATAGACTCGCCGGACGGATGTCTCCGTCTTCAAAATTAACATTCAATCACTCTAAATTTGATCTTTTTACTAATAGCGGTAGAGTGACAGACGGTATCACTCCCTGTCACTGAGCAGGGTCACTCATCTTTTTCCTATTCAGTTGCGATTCACTTGCGCATGGTTCTCTGCCTGTTGCAATCGCTATTTTTAGTTTCTTTTATCATACTATGAATATTTAATACAGGTCATTAGAAAAGTCTAAGGACTATAAAAACCCTGTACTGTCTAGTAAATCATCATCAAAGTTTCAGTCCCCATCTTTTCTTAATTCCTTTCAACATCGTCAACATCATCACTCGTCGTCCGATAAATCAATCCGTCCGTATCTGACCTACTCTCATCCGGGAACTCTTTCCCTCAGCTTTTCTGGTTTCTGTTCCATCCAGAAAAACATTCGGAAACTTGGGTTCACACCCGGATTCGTCTTCGCTCCCCTTTCTCATTCGATTAACCTTGCTTGAACCCCCTGGGTCAAAAATACTCGCACCCACCCTTTATCTTTTGGTTTTCACTCCTTGAAAACCTTTTGTTACTTACACCATTTCCATGATTGGCAGTACTGTTATGATATACCATATTTTCAAACTTTTCAAACTTACCATTTTTCTTTTCTTGATCACATGATCAGCATGTGACCATGCAAAGTATCACCTGACTTGAGGCTAGACCTATGACGTTATATGACATCATACCTCATGAATTTAATCTCTGCTTCTTCTTTTCTTCTTTTTCCTTTCCCACTCAACTACCTTACCTTCTTTTAGTAATACTTCTCATGCACTGCTTAGTCTGTGCACAATTCCAAAATGTATATAAGGTAGACACTTTGCGACTGGAATCCCCAGTCTAATCCATTTGTACTTTGCCCTCCAAGGCTCTGTATTAAGGAAGCTCCTCCTCTCTATTATCCAATTGTGTGTATTTGTCCACCGAGTGCTTTGCATTGGAGTATACAATTTAGTCGTTGCTCCTTGATCTTGGGACGTTGTCCTTGAAGGTCACAACGAGTACGAGTACAAGGGACTCCTCAAAACTTGGAAGAAGGATCTTGACACAGTTCTCAGCGAGGGTTGTCCATTAGCAGATGTGGACAAGGAAAATGATTGTGGTATACGACCATTGCAGCTTGCTCACAAGTGCATCCTCAACTTGTTCTATGGATATGTGATGTGCAAAGGTGCATATTGGCATTCAATGGAGATGGCAGGAATTACCTGTCTTACCAGCATAACAATCATCAGGATGGCTTGTGTGTTGGTGGAGTAGATCAGGTGTCCTCTTGAACTGAACACAGATGGAATTTGGTGCATGCTTCCAGGCATATCCACAGAGAACTTCAAGTTCAAGTTGACTGGTGGGAAGACTATCCCTATCTCATATCCATGTACAATGCTCAACCACATCCATACACAGTTCACAAATCACCAATACCACAACTTTAACTCAGAACCTGGGGAATATGTTGTTCACTCTGAAAACTCAATCTTCTTCAAGCTCGATGGGCCATACTGCACAATGATTCTTCCCTCATCCAAGGAAGACAAACTCCTCAAGAAGCATTACATGGTGTCCAATAACAACGGTTCACTTGCAGAACTCAAAGGCTTTGAGGTCAAGTGATGTGGTGAACTCTTAACTCATCAAGATCTTCCAGTCCCAAATCTTTGGGAAATTCTTGCTCAGCACCACCACCGAGGAGTGCTACAGAACTGTCACAAACATCACCAATCAGTCACTCAACATCCTCTTCGCTCGTGCAGAGACACTCTTGGATGAGGAACTTGTTGAACTGTTCACCGAGAACAGAAGTATGACGAAGACACTTGCAGAGTATGCCAGACAAAAGTCCACATCATTCAGCACTGCAAAGAAGCTTGTGGAGTTCTTGGGTGACCAAATGATCAAAGACAAAGGTCTCACTTGCAAGTTTGTCATTTCCACAAAGTTCAACAGCGCCCCCATTATGGAATGAGCTGTTCTGGTCGTTATTTTTTCTGCAGAATCATCCATCAAATGGATCTATCTCTGAAAGTGACTGAAAGATCCTGGCCTCAGCAATTTTGACCTCCATTCGATCTTGGACTGAAAGTATTACATTGAACAATTAGGTTCTGTTATTCAGAAACTGATCACTATTCCTGTAGCCATGCAAGGCATCTCAAATCCAGTACTGAGGGTCAGGCACTCTGACTGGTTGCATCGCAGAGTTGTGGTGTCCATAGATAAGTTCAAGCAAAACAAGATTACCGACTTTTTCTCTGTTACTCCATGGAATATGCCAGAGGACAAAGATGATGATATGAAGGACTTTGGGACACAGAAGTACCCTGAAAGGGATGTATTGCTATTACAGGCTGCAAGGCTATGCAGAGGCCCCATCTTGAGGTGGAAGAGAATGACATGTATGGTATTCCTCTCCCAGATCCCTGCTCAAACTACTTGGCTAGGCTGAAAGTGATCAAGCCTTGCTAGTGTAAGACATGCGAAGCATGTTGGGGCAGAGAGATATCTGTGGTCATCCCTTCCATGTTCAGAGGCACATGAATACGAACAATATAATATTGGGATATTGTGCAAATCTGGTCGAGCAAGATTCCTGGATGCTTCACCCTATGTGTTTTGGCTGAAGGGGAACACACTCCCATTCCCCTTCATATTCTGAGACAATTCTACCATCATTTCAAGAATCTGCCTAGGGACGAATTATTCCACACAGAGTACTACTAGCTGGAGAAGGTCATGTGACACCTGCTGAGGGACACTCCTTGCAATAACCTGTATGGAAGATGTTTATAAGGACATCTAGAAACACTTCGTGGACTTGACAAATGATCTGAATGTCAATGGTGTTTTCGAGCGGCAAGTAGGTGTTGCATCTAACTCCATATGAACTCAATGCATTTTTTCTGATAACCATTCTTCTAGGTCCTGCTAGAGATGTGATCTTTACTCAAGCTAGGCAAAACTTGCACTGTTGATGAATTGGGATTAACTCTGAATAAAGCCCAGACCACAGGGGTCAATCTGAACCAACTCGATCATGCTCAATCCTCACTTTCACAAAAAACATACCTTGATGGTTGGCATAGCACCAAATATATCTTCCTCCATCATGCTTGCTTGCAAAGCACCCCGATTCATGTATTCATGCTCTTCCTTCCTGATGGGCCCGTAAAACTACATCTAGTAGACCCCACAATGTGCTGCCAAGGTATCACCCGTTTGCAAGAATCGTACATGGATCTCTTGAAGAAATGGCAGGATCATTATGGAGACCCTGCTTCTATCAGATACCCCGCTTCTTGTGAGTTCACCACAACTTACCACAGCAAAGATGTCACCATTCTCAATGCAATTTCCTGAGAACTCGGACTCTTGGAAAATCTATCATATATGGTCATAATCTCTGTCAAAAGACCAAGTCTACTTCAATGCACACGTTCCCAAACTATCAAGGTTCCCTTTCTTGTCAATGCCCAAAACCAAAGTTATCACTCCCTTGACTCTTTCCTTGGCAGACACATGTCACTCAAAAGTTGCTGCAGCACTACTTCATGTGTGGCATGTCACTCAATCACTCTTTCAGACTACTATGACATCCCTATCAGACATATTGATGGCGATCAACCTCTACTTCTGTCCGATCTGGATTTCACTTGGCAGTTGATACAGCAAGATATCATCCTCTGGTTGTCACCCACTGAGAGCCCAGACCTTAGTGGCAAGGAAGCTGATAAGCAGCCAACAGAGGAACTACTGAACACAGAATTCATGAGCCCTGGATGTTATTCTAATGTATGCCTGGAAGTTACAGTCCATAACCTGGCAGTTGACTTGGTCCTGCATTCTGTTGTAGTGAATGAGCTAGAAGGAAGCGGTGAGACAACTGCTTTTGATTCCACACCTCATACCTTGAGCATGTACAATGGTGGTGAAGCACAACATGATGCCACCCTTGGAGAGTCAGACATCTCCACCTTGATGTTCGCATCATGAAGTCGATGATCAAGACCTGGCTTCTTGACAAAATCCAGGGCAATTTTGAAAGCCCTGCCACATTAGCTATTGACTGCTTTTGGCAATGGATTAGCACTGGTGGGTCCCCACCTTTATGACTCAGATCCAAATCTCCATTATTTCACTCATGGGCTTATGCAGAAGACATTCATACAGATGCTTGCTGAATTCAAAAAACTCAGTTCCCATGTCGTTCAGTTGAATCTTACTACTTTGAAGCCACCTGGAACAGCTCACACCTCCGCCTCCATGACTGTGACATACATAGCTACAGTGGTGACAATTCCAGCATATAACTGCCCATTTCTACAACTTAGATTTCACTCGCATTCTTGTTACCAGAAAACTTGCCCAGCAACTCCCACAACTCATACATGGCTCCAGACACTGACAACAACCCAATACCGAGGATCACAGCCCCACTGTGTGCCATTCCTTTCACACCCAGTCACCCTCTTCTCTTTATTGATGATCCACAAGACATACCATTACCATGTTCTCCATCCCCTGAAGATTTCAATATCTGCCTCTTGCCAGACTTGAACTTGGAGGATATCATGGATCCCAAGTTGGCCAAGTTTTTCAACCTGTGCAGCTTCTACATATATGATGAAGAACTTCACTCCTGATTCATCCTAATACTCCCCAGCTCTTACCTCACTTGTTAATGCTGGGCCCATTCAATTCAAGTTTGTTAAACTTACTGCAGCATACAGTAGTACTGCAGATGGGCCACCAATGTTGCCTCATACTATAGTATGTGAAACAACCACAAAGATCAATAGTAGATCCTTAGGTCACAACACAAGATCCTAGGAGGAGAGGAATAGAGGAGAGGGATATCACTCAGGCCTTTCCTTTTCCCTTCTTGGACAAATCCTTAAAGTAAGCGAGGGCTTCCTTATACAACATTCCTTTTGTCGCACAGACCCATGCTTCTTCCTTCTTTTGGGCACTTTTTACCTCATTCCGGGAGGGTTTCTCATCGTTGGAGTCGGAGTCCCAACTCTCGGCAGTCTTTTCCTTCTTCTTGGCAGCGCAGGCTTGTGACTTGCCACGCTTGCAGGAAAACTTGTGCTTTCTGGCAAACCAGTTGCAATCGGGGCACTTTACTTTGGGCTGAGAACAATTGGCCACCCTATGGCCGTCCTTGCCGCAATTAAAGCAGCCTTGTGTTGTTGACCCTATGTCCATGGCATTCGGGTCCCTTTTACTTCCATTGTTTTGCTGGAAGCGTGAAGTGGCGCTTCCCTTAAAGAAACTAAATGCCTCATGGGCACATCCAATCTCTCAAATTTCCTTGAGATAAGCAATAACATCAGTCTGTCGCTTTCCTTGATGGAAGATCTGAGATATGATCTCTGTCTTGATGTTATTCTCCAAAATATCTATGGTGTGGGTATTGTCAATCCCAGCCTGGAGGTAGAGTCCTTGGAACCGAACGATGAAATCATCGGTCAGCATCGACCCTTGTTTGAGCTTTCTGAGCTCCTTCCTTGCCCAATCCTTTTGGTTGGTGGATCGGAATAACCCTTCGATGTCTGATACAAGCTCATTCCACGTATATGTGGTTCCTTCAACAAGCTTTGTTTGTGCAAACCGCCCAGTGGTCGGCCCTTTGAGACAGGAGAGGACAGCCACTACCGCCTTGTAGGATCCCCATCACACATTTGCTCTGTTGATAGTTAGCCAAGTTTGCATCTTAGCCCACCATTCTTCGAACTTTGCCCAGAAACCATTGTATTCTCCAGGGTCTGCAAAAACTTCTATTTTGTGGGAAATCCCGCTTCCTTGTGCCAGTTGTTGAGCAGGCGGTGCTGCTGGAGATGGAGCCTGTTGTCCGGGTGGCTGGCCCAATCGATCGATCTTGTTGGATAGATCCACCATCATTCTTCAGAGATCCAAGATACTATTTTGGGATTCCATAATTAAATCTGCCAATCTATTGGCGTTGGTGAGATGAGAATGAAACTCATCGATGATTGCTTGATTTTGGTCTTGAGCAGAGGCTTGGTTGCCAATGCCAAGGTTTTCTACGAGATGTTGAGACATTGCAAACTGATCGGTGGAGAAAAGTAAAGAAATGGTATTGATTGGCTACTGCCTGAATCTTTTCAGCAGGTGTAAGGTATGGCGAGGTCGTAAGACTACCCTGGAATGCGAGTCGTCTTCTTCTGGCCTCAATCTTCTAATTGTCCTTCTTTTGATGACTTTAGCCTTTTTGACTGGTCTTTCTTCGACCCAGTCTTCCCTTTGTCGTTTCACAGGAGCTATCTGAGCTTCTCTATGAAGAGCAACGTAATCAATGCCTTGGTAAGGCGAGTGTTCCCTTATGGCCAGTTGCGGTTCTACAGCCTCCTCTTCTTTCACAGAAACATGTGGGGCAGGAGGGAGATCGTTGGGATCAAACTCCGCTTCGTCTACCCTGGTCTTGTAATCTGGTAGAGCTGACTCCTGGTCAATCTCTATTGGGGATATATCGATGAAGTTCCCGAATTGGGTGAAAGGGAAGAAGTCTCACTGTACTTCGTGGAGAGCTTCCTTGTAAGGTGATTGGGTTCTCGACTCTCTCACACTCTCTGACACAACAGATTCCACTTGTGGCGCGTCTCCTTCTACAGCTAAGTTCTGCTCTATGTCATTCAACCACTCTTCTACAGCCGCGATAGCATGGTAAAGTGGATGGGGAGAAATATCCCGGTTAGGACGATCAGACGCTGGTAGAGAAGGGAGGGTTCAGTGAGGAGTCCAATGGAAAGACACTGGACGACTATAAGTCTGTGTTTTCTACTTGAGTCTAGGATTGACGCACTTGCTCGTTCGTTCGGTGAAGTCGCGTTGTGAGGTAAGGATAATAAAAGTCTAATTCAAGTGAAACAACCACAAAGATAACTCAGTCAATGGGTCCTTAGGTCGCTGGCTGTATCAATGGCTGACTAGGCTGTATCGGATATTGATGGAGTAGACTTGGCAGGTCCGACGACTAGCGTCACTGACTGGACTCTACCAGAGGGATCGAGGAGTAGGAGGAAGGAAGGGATGAGACATTGTACACTGATCCTCGTGCAGGGAAGGATCTAAAGGTCTTTATGGGAAAGAACCAAGTGAACTAGACTGGGGATGCCAGCCATTGTCCACAGGGCTTTTATACTATTGGCATATGCACACAGACCAAGCTGTGCGTGAGAGTACATGGCTACATAAGTATATAGGAGAACAGAGATTAAATACATGCTGCACACACATGGTGTGGCAGAATGGAAGAGAAGCATAAGTGTGTGAAGGGAATGGAAGCATAGGATGGAAATGAAAAGAAGTGCATACGGTAATGAATGTGTGAACGAGATGAGATCTCGTGAGAACGTGAATATAACTATAAGCATCTGTGAGCACAAGAGAAAGAAAAGAAAGTCACAAGTCCACTGTATGTTGTGCAATAAGATAATCGCATGGCTTGATAAGATTAGATAAGATCAGATCAAAAGAATAGATAAGGAATGAAATTGTCACTTCGTTACAGTATGTACTATAGTACAGACACCTTGTTCTTAGTAGTAGTAGTTGTTGTTGTAGTATTGAATGGCAGGTGGCTATGCCACATATTATTTAAGCACACAGATAATTCTCTCGTTCCACTGTTGCCACACCTCAGTTACTTCTACAGTTACTGAGGTGAGGCTATCCATAACATTCTACCCACTTACTGTATACTAACCTAGTACCTAGACTGTCACCTTACAACAGTAGTTTCTTAACGAACCTGCCTGAACCAGTTTGAACCTGCAAATTCTTGAGATGGCTGGAGGCTCAAAATGTTTTTCCAAATTAAATATTGTAGGTTATATGTATCATTCTGTATAGAATACTATAGATAACAAAATATAGTTTGCAAATAATACATATAACCTACAATATTTAATTTGGAAAAACATTTTGAGCCTCCAGCCATCTCAAGAATTTGCAGGTTCAAACTGGTTCTTCAATATATGCCAGCTCCTGAATCTGAACCTGAACCTGAACTGAACTTTGGCAACCCTATTCTCACCCACTCCTTTTTCTGTTGTAGCCTTAAGTAGACGTTATCCCAGTTGTAGTCACCAATGAGAAAGACATAATTTTTCATGCAGATTGGTAGGCTGTCGATTTGCTTTGATTATACCCAGTACCATAGCATAGTTGGATTCTGGTGTAGCGCTCCACGCCTCAAATGCTGCATGAATAAGTTTCTCACAGTAGTCTGACCTATTTTCACCGCACAGACTAGATACTTGAATTCTAAGGCCGTCTTCAAGTTCCACTTCAAAATGGGCCATTTTCAAGGAGTGATTTGGGGCTACTAAGTGCAGACAGGGCTCATAACCTGTGGAATACTTTAGTAGTCACTAAAGTATCCTGGTACAGTATGAAATCCTAAGTAAGGTATGCTTAGTAAGCTACCTGACATATAAGCAATAATTCCAACAGTAGTCACTATATTAAGGTAAGTAGAAGTATACTGTACCTGTAGAATGTAGTAGTCACTAAAGAGTTGTAACTACTGTACTATGGTCCGATGTTTTAGTGCTTACATAAGCTACTAAATATATCCAAATAATTCCAACAGATATATCAGTAAATTCTACAAGAGGATGGGTTTTATCCTGCCAGTGTGGTTCATGTATCAGCATGATACAGTGTGGGAAAATATTGGTTAGTTACCTACGAGCAATGTACATCTGCAGGACAAGTGAAATTAAATATGCAGTCGGTAGAGGTTTCATTGCTTACGGACCTTTACAATCGTGGGATGGCCATATCTGATTGGCTGACAGCCTTGCATGCCAGATCCATGATTATCAGGACGGAATCTATCATCTTATCTAGTTGCATAATCAATCTAACCTTGATCTTTATACTAGACCATTATCACTCGAAAGCTGGATCACAACAGAAAGAAAAGTGGAATCGCAAAAACAGTGAGGCTACTACATAATACATGTGACGTTGAAGGTTTCTTTGTCTGCAAAGGAGTTGACATAGTATTGATGATATGCATACAAACAATTATTGCTCGTCACCTCGATACCCTGAATCTTGGTGTCGAATACAGGGATCGACTTAACAGATCGCACCACGTCTGTTACTTGTATAATCAAGTGGGAAATTGTTGGAGCGCCTTGCACAGGCCCACACCTTCGGAGTCCTCATCTGGGCTAGCAACAACTGTGAAGAAGTCAACAAACAAGAGTGGACAAGTGGGGATAAGGTCTAGCAGTGTCTTCAACTTCAGCATGAATATGGCTTTCACTTATGTGACACCTATTAAACGCTTGAGGGAATGGATCGAAAACTGCCATGAGTACATATCACACACCCATAACACCCTCCCCACGGTTTATGAGGATGACGTCATGCATACCAAGTGGGTGTGCATGTGAGCATGAATAGGCCTATACAACTTGACTTTTCATAATATAGTGGGATCGGAAAGAGGAGTGGTGCTGGATATGAAATTTGTGCCATGCATCAATGATTAGTTCTGGCAGGTTGCAAGGATCAGCCTGCATGAACTGAGTCAGATAGTCTGCAAAGCAAGGCAAGGGATAGGCAGTTTGCATTGCTGTGATTGAGAGACCAGTGGCATCAGACTTCATAGTTGTGTGAAAAGCTATAGCACCATCTGAGGACACAAAACTGTGGGGATTGGTGAAATGGTTGCAGAAAGGACATGGTCTCATGAATGAGATCTCTTTGTTGGGAGCTATGCGAGAGATGAATGAGAGGGTGGGATCGATACCTGCCACATGTTCATCTCCAATGGCAATGATACTTTCTAGTGGCATATTTGAATGGCGCAGAATATGGTACAGATCAAAACGACAGATGTTTTCAGCATGGTTGAGTAATCCAACGACTTGGTTAATGAATGTGCTGGCATTCCGGTTTGTCCGCTCAAATGGAATCTTGCAATGGGTTATATGTAGATGCTCAGTGACGTCTGCAGTGTACTGAATCAGTACCCCATTGTCCATGATGTTCCATGCAAAACTCTGGAAGAGCTCCAGTTTTGGTATATTGAAATCATTTTTCACATCTTTTATACCATGATGAGCTCCAGCTTGCAGTACTGTGTCCTTCATCTCATGGAACTCATGGAGAGCTGCCACCATTGAGATAAGACTGGTGTCAGTGTGGGTAGGACTCTGCACCCAATAGACGAATTCAATGATAGACCAAATGCAATGAATGAAAAGTGGTGAAACGTATCAAGGATCATTAGAAGACAGATACGTGGAACATTGAATACAACAACAAAGAAAAGGGACGTTATTGGGTAAATCTTGGTACGAGGACGCTTGTAGGGGTAAGGTCTCGGTAGACCACTTGATCACTGTGATCCTTGAGGACGCTGTGTGTAGGACACTAGCAGATGTCTTCAGGAAGATAGTGGCTCTCTCTAGCACACTGGCTGAAGATGTTATGACATCGCTCTAACCTTCCTTAACTTCGCCATAATAAACCCTTAGAGACGGGATACGAACTCTAGAGACGAGATACAATCCCTCTCTAATTCCCTTTCATACTGTACGAAGACCATCATGTGACCTTGAGAACTCTCTCTATTCCCACGATCCCCTGATTCCCCATCACGTGATAACCTCCTCTCTTTATCTTATCCTTTCCTCTATCTCCGCTTTCCCATGACATCATCACCTAGACCACTCCAGACTCATGATGTCATCATGACATTATATGACGTCATACCTCACTACTACCAACCCTATTTAATCTCCATGAGTCTAGACGACTCCCTTTCCCTCCTTATCTCTACCTTCCTATTATATCCCACATTCCTTACCATACTTAGACGTTTCCTCTCAC
>JBBPQE010000702.1:0-13763 GCA_038092335.1 Boletus vinaceobasis
CACGTAGGTAGGCGCCGGGAAACTTGGTTTAAAAGTGGTTACGCATAGGTCAAGAAGTTGATGCCCGATTGCGGAATCTTGACGCGGCGCCCGCATCCTTTTGACAGGCCCAGGTAAGCCAAGAGGACTGCTGCCAAAATCAAAGTATCGCAGAGGCCAGCAGTGCAGGACCAGCCTACCTATCAGCGAAACAATGTGAGCCGTGCCCAAATGCCACAGCAGTTGGTACTCCTACCGTATCGCGGTAAGCATGGTAGTGTGTGACACGAAACACTGATCAAAACGTCTACCAAAAAAAATCGGAAAGCTATCTACGTGCACGAAACACATACATAGTCCTTACTATCATATTAATAATATACATAGATCGACTCAATCCTGTCCCGGTATCTGGCAGCCAGACAGATTGGCATCGATACCACCGGGGCAAGCGGCGCGTCGAAACATCTACGCTCAAGCAAGATTATACCATGACCGTAGGACGTAGATATGAACGCAGTGGATAATATATGACAGGTACGCCGGACCGGACCTGAGCTTGGAACAGTTTACATCAACCGACCATGCGAAACCGAACCACCGTTCGTCGCCCACGAAACAGGTGATGCGACTCGTCGGGAACGACGACAGCCTCCAATTCGACATTGAACGTCTTGACCAGCGGAACGGCGGGAGGGCTCGGAGGTGGTTTCACCATCACTGCGTCCTCACCTTTGCTCGCGTTCGCTTTAGAGTCTGATGCAGACGATGGGCCAGGACCGGGGCCGGGGCCAACGGTGGTCGCTAGAGGGTGGAGTTGTGCAATCAACTGGAGCGAGCATGTAAACCGCATTATAATCCCCCCCTTGTCGATCGCAAACGCCTCTCCTGCTCTGTAGTCATGCCCATGGTCACTCATGGCGGCCACAGACGAAAGAAATGCATCTCTCACCTAAAATTTGCACGCACGACGTGTTCCAAATCCAGAACGATGCTTAATACCTCTCGGCGCATCGGCTCCAACTCTGCTAGTTTGTCGGGCCACCTCGGATATTCGCGGTCATGGCTACTTCTCTCCCTCTGGTGAGTGACGACCGAATACTCGCCGACGAAAACAAAGATCATTGGGATATGTTCAGGTTTCCACAGCTCGCTCTCCACCTGGCCCCCATCCTCACTGTCATGCAACTTCGCACGGAGGTACATAACTTTGCCCTCGACGAACCCCTTTAGCTGCGCGTCAAACGACGATAACAGTGCTCCCCGGTTTTGGTGCGCCGGAAAGCGGGGCACGATCTCAGGTTGGCACGAAAGATGCTGACTCTCGAAGAGTACGTCTCGTTTCCGGCGAGCCTCTCGTCGAGCGTTGTCGCGACAACTAGCACATGTCTTCCACCGGTAGACCTCGGGAAGAGGAATTTGATTTCGACAGTGCCTCCCAGAGCATGCTCGAGAGGTCTCGGGAACCAAGGTCTCATCGGTTTGACCCATGTATGGGATGAGAGAGCGCCATCGGCGACAGGAGAAGTCAGGAGACTTCAACCCCTCTATCGGGTCGCAACAGGCTCGGTCAATGAAAGAAGCGTGATGTTAAGGCTATCGTACTAACCAACAGCCATCATCCGTCTACGTTTGTTCTCGAACCTGGTTCTTTGCGCTACCCGACACGGGTCACACGTTTTCCATCGGTGATCCTTTGGAAGAGCGATATTACATCTCTTGTTCCCGCATTTTCGAAGTAAACTCCCTGGAGGGAGTCGAGTAACAAGTAATGGAATGCGGATCCTGAGGCCCGTGATACCCCCATGTGGGCTGGTAAGCCTGGGGTCAGGCTCTGGGCCGGAGTCTGACATGCTTTCCGTGTCAGAATCCGGGCAAGTGAGCTCGGTGGGATCACTTTCCCACTCGGGTATTGAGCTGACGCCATAATACCTCGTCAGTTCGTTGCTGCTGTCCTTGCTTGGAGAGGAGGAGGGTGGCGGTGGCGGTGGCGGTGCGGGGCCGCTTCCATCTTTTATGTCCGATATTTCGTCCAGCATGTTCGTTACTTCCCTTACTTCCACAGAAGCATCCGTCGTCAGCGAACTGGTACCGGGGCGCCGCGAAGGGTCAAGAGTGTCCTTGGCGGTCAATTTATGCCGCTTCCAACGACCGACGTTACACTTGGCGCACCGTTGCATACAGGTTTGGGCTGGTAACGCCTCGTTGCATCCTGGCATCCGGCAATGCCGCTTTGTATCGTTTGTCTGTTAGCCAATTGCATGCCGCCCAAATTGACGATATCACTGACTGGTGGACTTCTATCCACGGGTGCGGCGAGATTTTGCAAAGTAGGGATGGGGTGTAAACCGTCCTTGAACAGTTCACGCAGTGTGGTAGGCGGGGACAATCTGGTTTGCAGTTTTGGCGATGATGTCCGCGTAGCTTTTGCAGCATCCTGATAGGAATGAGAGTCAGCACTCGGGTTTCCGTCCCTTGCCGAGGATATAGAGTCAACCTCTGGATACACAAGCTCGAGTTCAGCGTCTTCATTCTCTATGAATTTGGATTCTGTGGTAGAAGTGTATCGTGTTACGACAGGCATATCCTCCTGCGGGCTTGAGCAATGCGAATAGTGGAAAAGTGATCAAAGGCATACATCTGGATATACTAGCTCCACCTCGAATTCATTTTCGATGTCCTTTCCTTCCGTTGTCACCTCGGCCCCACGGGCAGCTTCTCGCAATAACGACTGGATCGAGACTACACTTGAGTTTCCCCACATATGGTCCTGGTATCAAAAGATGACTTACAGCATGAACGAGATCAAGCGACTCTCGTGGACGGGCACACGTGCGTTCCGTTGCACGTCTAGGCACGCGCTTCTGAACAACTGCGGGGGGTGGACGGACGAATCCAGCGCGAGCGCACGCCTCGCACATGTCCCCAGACACATGCTCGGGCAACCGTGCACTACACCCGAAGCGCACACACCCTCTAAGCACATCCTCGCGGTGGTTCACGCCCGTGTATACCCTTCCGCCTACGGATCCCGACGCTGGGGAAGGCACAGGGAGATTGGGGTATGTGAACGCGAGAGGCAAGGCAAGGGGACACGGGGCCTTGGTTATAGGCGGCACCACAGGGTAAGGATTCGCTCGCGGTGCGGTGCAGTCTCGGGGATTTGGTTTGGTGACGGTACCATGTATAGCTTGACAGGACGGACAGAGGGCGTGAGCGGCTTGGCGGTGGGACGCAACTCTGAACGGGACGCGACAGGCAGTACAGTTGGCAATTGGGCATTGCTTTATCTGCTGCGTGGATAAAAGTACAAAGTGTCAGCGTACAAGCTTGCGAATGTAAAACCCGTCCCGCTCCGGCTTGGCAACGATTGATACTGGGAGAGGCATGTAGAGTACTATTACTCACCGTAGACGGACCGGTGGCGATCGCAATGCCAGGACGTGGCCCTCCCGCTGCGCACGACCCGCAGGTGTTCCATCCGTTCCCTAGCTCCGTGGGACGACCGCATCGGGTGCATGCACCAGCAAAAATATTTGAAGGGTAAGAGGTGCTCGGCCGCTGTGAGGGTACGACCAGAGACGCTGGGTTGAGGCCTGGGCCCGCGTCCATTAAACTAGCGCTGGTGGAAGTGAGAGACATCGTGTTGATCAGCGGATGAAGCTCGCTATCGCTACGCGACTGGCACGCGCAGAAAGCATGTCCAAGCCATCTGTGAACACCATACGGAGAAAAAAAAAGATCATCGATGCCAGTAGATCATCAGATTTGATAAGCCTAGTGATATTGAAACAGCAAATACAGTAGTACTAAGTAGTAGTACGCTATCCTTGATCAAAATCACATCAACCGTCAAAATCACCTGCACCCTCCCTCTTTGACTCGTCGTAGCACTCCAACGTCACACTCGCGAGGAATCCCGGGATGCACTGTTCCTCTTCCACCCAGTAGTGCATCAGCTGAGGCAGATCCTGCGGTCCTCCTTCGCCCTGAGCGACCAGCTGCATCCGCGCACCATCTCCCTCCGCACTCGTTCTACTCAGAGGCTGGAAGACGAACGACGCAGAGAGGTCGTATATCGACGTCACCCTCACTTGTCCGTTCGGGTAGAAGGCGAGCTTGAGTCCCAGAATGGACGCGATCGCTTCTCGGAACTCGGCACTCTTGGCCGTGAAGACCTGGTGTTCGTGTGTTTGAAATGGTTGGGAACGAGACGCGGAGAACTGTATACGTACTTGCTGGAGTCGGAGCAGCCGCTTCTCCTTTTGTTTCACGATTTCCTCCAGTTCCTCCTTCTCTTTGTGCAACACCTCCCAGCTCTCACGTGGGACGAGTTCTTCCCCGCGTGACGTCCCTGCTTGCGTGTCAACTACTCCACTGCTCTCGAGGCCTCTCAGTCGCTTGATAAGGGCTTCGTTCTCGCTCTTGAGACGATTCAAGACCGATTGTCGGAGATCGCTCCATTCTTGAGCCGGATTGTCACGGAGACAAAGAACGCGCATGCCTGGTGGGACGTGGTGTCCGGCCCCAATCTTCCCTCGTAGCTCAAAGAGTGTCTGTTCCAACTCTTCGACCTTGTCTTCCTGTATTTTGACCGTGCTGCGGGCTTCTTCGAGAGCTAAACGACGTGGAGGTCAGCATAAGCTTTTTGACCAGGCGAATGGACCGGTACCTTTGGTCGCCTCCTCGGCTGCACTCTTGTGGTTCTCCATCCGTTGCCTCAGCTCTTTCCGGGAGAGCCTAGCGCCACCCGCGACGTCCTCGCTGTCTATAGCATCCAACGCTTTCTGCAGTTCGACATTGACGGCTTTGTGTTCCGAGAGCGATTGTTCAAGATGGAGTATGCGGTGCGAGAGACCGCTGTCTGATGTAGACGCCTCCCGAGTAGCTTGGTCTTCAGCAGTGAAACTTGTCTGAAGAACGACTAAGAATGATACTGCAGTTCAAGTGCTTGCACGCACCACAAGGGCTTGCAGGAATCCAACTTCTCGCTCAGCCAGTTGAGCTCGTTGCTCGCGTCGTGCCACCTTATCCTTTAAGGTTTGTACCTCTCCATGTAATGTTCCTATCGTCCCTTGGGCTTCTGAAAGGGATTCATTCATACGTGTGAGTTCTACTTCGCGAGACCTAAGGACGGCTCTGTTGGCGCCATGTTCTTCAAGCAGGCGCGCGTGCGTTAACCGGAGCTCGGAGAGGCTCTGGATGATCGACACAGAAGGCTTGGAAGGCGCGCCAACCTCATTAGACTTATTCGCCCTGTGCATTGCTCGGTCGACAAGCAGTCGTTGGTGAAATACACGACGCACCACTCCTGCCGTTCCCGTCTTGCGGCCTCCACTTGAGCCTCCAACGAAACGACCTTTTCTCTTAGCTCATCCACGACCAAGACTTTCCCTTCCAACGCACGTTTCTCCTCGCGCAGAACCTCAAGATTCGCGTGCCTGTCCTTATATCTGCCTAACTCTGCATTTAATTTCGTGTTCGTCGCTTCTAGCGACCGAAGATACGAGGCCTGACGGTGAAGCTCGTCACGGATAACACCCCAATTCTCGTCCTCACTGTGTTTCCTGAGCATTGGCTCAGAAGCAGCCTCCGCCTCGTCCAATTTCCGTTGCAGAACCTGGATCGTGGCATTGTGATCCTCGGCCATTGCTCGATATTCCACAAGTTCTTGCTCGAGTTCCGCATTCCTCCGCGTCAAGGTTGAGGATTCTGCTTTCTGGGCCACAAGGAATTGGGCATGGGTCTGTTGCAGTGTAGAATACGACTCTTTAAGCTCAATATTCTCGTTCCTGAGTGTGGCAATGGCGTCGCGCAGAGACCTCAGATTCGCCTCTGCATTTTTCTAAAATACAGACATGAGGGCGATGCCAGGTAAACCGAAACGTATGCTTGCATATTAGTCCAATGTGCACGTACCTTGTCCTCCACATTCGCCTCGCGCTCTCTTTCTTTTTCCTCGCGCTCTGCTTGCTCTCTCTCGGTCAAAAAACGCCTGTCGCCCTCCAGCTGCTCGATGTAGACCTCCTTTTTGCGCAGCTTGTTCTCGAGCTCGGTCTTGGCGGCCTGTGCGGAGAGGAGCTGACGCTCCAGGGAGGCATGGGACATGTGCGAGGTGAATGCCCGCGAATGTTGCTGACGCTTTGCGGTTGAGTGTTGCGGGTCTGCGAAGGTGTGGTGTGTTAGTTCGCGTGACGCAGGGAAGAGGAGGTGAAAGGGCTTGCCGCGCTCCAGTTCAGCCATGAGCGAATCCCGCTTTACACGCGCCGATGGAAGGGATCCAGCGGCGAGGAGGGCCCTCGACGGCGCCCTCGACGACGACGGTGCACCTCCGTTCATATTGAAGCACCACTGTAGTTGAGCCACCAATACACGAAACAACCAACCCAGCCACGACTCCCAAAAACGGAAACTGCTTTGTATCACTCTTCATTTGTACAGCAACCTCGAACCCGCCAAAAACGCTCAACTTGCACCTGTCAACGATCAGCATGTCCATATGCGACAGCGACTATGAAGGTAGCGACTTTTCTGAAGAGTCGTACGAAAACTTGGATCGTACCTCGGGTAGAAAGCGCACGAAAACCAACGGGTACCAGCTCACGAACGTTCTGAAGTTGCCCCGGGCGACCACTTATTCAACTCAGGCGCTATATGGTACATCTCGTCCGCATGAGCGGGACATGGTCTGTTGTCGCTAATCCGTTGCACAGACCAGATTCACGCCGGAGATATCGACCTGGAACCAGAGTACCAGCGAGGTACGTTACAGTGCCACTACATTGTCTACTTTTACTGAATGATGGACTGGCCAATTAGATGTCGTGTGGCCAGAATCAAAGCAAATTGGTCTCATTGACTCTATCCTTCGCAACTTCTATGTCCCACCCGTCATTTTCGGTATGCATGCCCTTGCGGCCCTTTCTTCGATCTGACCACAATTGCCAGTGGCACACCAACACGAAGATGGTGCAGAAACGAAGACGTGCATAGATGGAAAACAGAGGCTGACTTCCATCCATCGGTGTGTAATCCTCTGCCCTGATTCCGTGCTGCGCGCTTATTTAGGCGCAGGTTCATGGACGGACTGGTTCGTCTCCTTCCTCTGTTTGCGAATGTTCATGTTTCATTGACATTTGTTTATCTAGATACCTCGTAGGTTGACTCTGTCCTTTCAATTAGCGCTACTCACTCCAGCCGTTCGTTTCTAGATCGAGATCCGTAAGCCCGTCGAACTGCATACGGAAGTCCCTTTATTGATGTGAATAACATAGGTTCAACGGTACAAAATACTGGTATAAAAGCAGTGGGACTGCGCAGAGTGGGCGAGGGCAGCTATTGCCCGACAGATACCGACGCCTATTTGCAAACAAGCAAGTTGTTTGCATCGAATACCAAGACCTCCTTGACTCAGATGAGCGAGAAATCTTTCAGGTAAGTATCTAAATGTTGCTTTGGTCACGTCCAGTACCGACGTATGTTTTAGAGAGTGCAGCTCGGAATGGCGCTCACCCCTGCAGGTATGTACAAGGTTACATTACTGTGCTTTGCTCAACCTGTATATTTTAGAGAAACTACAGGTGCTCAATACTCCAATGTCCGTATTCGTACGCAAGTTACAATCAGAATATTTCAATCTAGAAAGCCCCCTCGATAGTGAGGGTTTTGACTGGGACCGTTCACGTGGAGGCGATTTCCGTTGTATCACTCAAGCACTATATATCATCGCTAAATACCCTTTGAGCTCTTCGATAGGGGGCGTTCCTCAGCTCGAAAAGTGGCTTCACAGTCCGACCGTCAAACCTGGCCGTAGCAAGGGCAAAAAGAAAGCGACGGATGATGATGCAGACGAAGACCTTTCGAAAGACGATGCGTTTCTTGAACGGGTCCACGCCACCTTCCGAACCTTTTCAAATCTCGTCGGCGATGGCTCTCTCAAACCTTTCTTCCTCAAACCGGAATGGCGCGTCTCGCCGATCGAGTTTGTGATGATGTGTCTGTTGATCTCAGTCAGCAAGGACACTTTGACGCTGCAGGAGTTGGCAATGAAAATTGGGGGAATGAGGGTGCGGGTGCGGGCGGAACACTTGGATATTCGAATGAATCCTCGCGTTGCCAAGACGATGTTCGACTTTATCAAGGAAAGCACGAATTCTCCTCAGATTTCGGATCTTGCGAAAGGTGGTGTTAAAAGGAAGAGGGAGGAGGAAGTGGTTACGATCTCAGGGAGGAAAGAGAAGGACCGCAAAGAGGATGAAGGTGGTTCGGGTCCTGCGCGATCCCAGGCTTCGTCCAACCTCCCACCACCAAGACCGGACCGGCTCTTGACGGTGCGAGAGGCGAAAACGGCCATACCACCGCCTCGTGTCATCCCTACTGCGCCGGCTGCATTGCGGTGAATGCAGGCACACACGCTCTCACCGTCTGCTTTTGTCACTCCATCCATGTTCCCAAACCGCACATTTTACATAGTATATAATCCATTTCCCTTACTTTTCACTCCCGCTTGGCTTGTTCATATGTCTTGGGAATGGCGACATCCCATGTTTATCTCACTTGTCCAATTGTAGCGCCTGATGTCGACCGGATTTGTTGTCATGTGAGACAGCACACGACATTGAAAGCAGCGACTGGAGCGAACTCCGCTCCGATCGGCGTGATTGGCGTGTCTATGTACGGTAAACTGCGACTAATTTTAAGGTGAAACGCATGTTCGTGAGTGACGCGTTGACGGATTGGCAAAAAATTGGATTGATCGGCCCAAAAACGTGACGTGGAGAACTAACTCGTCAGGTGGGGGATTGTCACTGTTGATAGGCAGGCTGTCCCATGCCCGTCGGTGTGAGGCAGCGAAGTGAGGTAGACTTCGAACTGATCTCGCTTCGACCGCAACACAAGTCACGTTTTGTTTGAAACGCGTCTGTCCACGTGGAACCTGAAAATCACGCGAGACTTCAAAAAAGCGCCCACTCCGGCCAATGGGAGGCCGCACCGCTTGTAGTTTCAAGTTCTTAGAACCTCGCTCATTCCATCCTCTCCAAAGCCACCAAAGATGCGGATCTCTCCAAGCCTGACTGGTTTCCACTCTCAAGCGCGTCCTACTAAGAAAGCCCGGGGCACGAAGAATGCTCCAGAAGAGTCGTGCCAACGCCATTTTTACGCCAGGTATCATGCCCGCACAATTTGTGTCCCAGAACTAAACCGGATATGAGGATTCTGGGTACGGCTGAGACTCTGAAACCAGGGCCCAATCTGGACTAATCGACTGCCGATCAGACCTCCGGCGGTAGACCCTGGGCCAGATGGCATCTGAGTTCCCCTCTCATGAGCCGGGGTCTCGTGTTTCCTCTGCTTATCGGCGCGTGTATGCATATCGCAGCCAATCTGCCCCCGATGCTCTTAAGGAAAGCCCCATCCCTGGTCTCGGAAACGAGTTCTCGTTCACGCCCCCCTTCTCTTTCTTGACCCAAGCCTTGACTTCAGCCACCGCGATCATGACTACTGAGCATGCGGGCAGCCAGCTCGCGCCTGCAGATTACGAGAAGGCAGACTTGAAGGAGGGTGCGTTTGTTCACAGGTACACGGCTTATAGATCCTGAAAGTGGCATTTCAGACGTACTCGCGAATATCGCCGACTTCGACGACCCTAATATTGATCATGAGAATGCCATGGCCGGAATATTGGGTGCGCATGGTTGTGAAGCTACACAAACGAGCGATTGAATGCGTTGGTAGAGGATGATTCACCGTATCCAGAGGTGCGATGCGCCGTGGCCAACACGGACGATCCCACCGTCCCGGCGTCTACCATTCGCGCTTGGGTAATGGGTATGCGTGGACCTCCGACCAAGAATACCGTTAACTAATGTCCTTGATTAATTAGGCCTCGCTTGGGCTATCCTGCTTTCTGGATTGAACCAGTTCCTCTTTTTCCGTTATCCTTCTGTCGGCGTATCGGGCTTTATCGCGGTATTGTTATCATTGCCGATGGGCCGTGCATGGGCCGCGGTGCGTTTGCATGCTAGCCACCCAAGTCCTGACTGATTTGGTGTGCAAGTAGATAGTCCCTAATTGGCGCATTTTTGGAATTTCTCTCAACCCTGGTCCATTCACGATCAAGGAACATGTGCTCTTGACAATCATGGCTACCGTTGGTTCAGGCTGTACGTGTTTTGTATGTATTATACCACTTGGCAAGTTCTCACCGAGTCTACCAACAGCGGCATATGCGGTATGCTTGGGTTGTCGTTCATGATCGCCACATCTCATCGATTTGTTTTACCCATTCAGACAGACATCGTTGCTGTTCAGCGGGTGTACTACAATCAGACTTATAACTTTAGTTGTAAGTACCACTCATTAAGACGGATGTTGCACGGTGTGCTCACTATCGCAATTATGACGTCTTATCTCGTGTGTATTTCGTCATTCCACACATTCTAATGTGCACATGATTGTCCATCCACGCTGATTCTTGTCCGTCTTCATTCAATATACTGCAGACCAATGGATGCTGGTGATGTCCACCCAGTTGCTTGGCTTTTCCATCGGTGGTATTTTGCGGCGGTTCCTCGTTCAACCCCCCTCGATGAGTATGCATATTTACTTCTTGGGGAAATACTCCACTCACTTATGTCGTCTTCGCAGTCTGGCCAGCCAACCTTGTGAGCTGTGCCCTATTCAACACGCTTCATTCAAAGTCCTATGCCGGTATGGGTACCCGAGGAGGGATCTCGCGCGAACGCTTCTTCCTGTACGCATGGACAACTAGCCTGTTCTGGTACTTCCTTCCTGGCTATCTTTTCCAAGCGCTCTCCTACTTTTCCTGGGTGTGCTGGATTGCGCCAAACAACATTGTCGTGAACCAGTTATTCGGATACGTGCATGGGTTGGGGATGAGTTTGATCACATTTGATTGGGCGCAGATCTCATATATAGGTGAGTACATTACCGTCGAATGGATTTGGTTTGCTGATGCATGTATTGGTCGAGTTCAGGTTCTCCCCTTGCAACCCCTTGGTGGGCCGAGGTTAACATTGCTGTTGGCTTCGTGGTCCTCTTTTGTGTGTCTCTCACCTTTGTTCTCTCCTTCGGTGGTTGCTTATGTGTCCACAGGGTTGTTCGCTCCCATAATTTACTATACCAACACTTGGTACAGCGCATACTTGCCGTGCGCATCAAGTCTTTCTTCTTGGTGTCTGCAGCACTGAGGAAATTCGTCGACAGCATGTCGTCGCGTACATCTTACGACAACACGGGTAATACCTACAACGTGGCCCAAATCATCAACGCCGACGCATCGCTCAACCTGACCGCGTACGAGCAATACAGTCCACTCTTCATTTCGTGCGTTGTGCAATGCTTAATCGCTGATGTCTTTGCTCATGGCACTGTAGGACGACCTTTGCCATATCTTATGGACTGTCGTTTGCTGCCATCGCTGCGACGTTGACACACACGTTACTCTTTTTCCGCAAACAGATCTGGGCCCAGAGCAGGCGTTCAATGCATGAGCAGCCTGACATCCATGCACGTTTGGTGTCCAGGTATAAGCAGGTCCCTGAATGGTGGTATGGGATCATCTTTGGTGCGTTCGTATCCTGTAACAGGCCATCGGACACATCCAATTTATGGCGTTCATTTGACAGTGTCCATGGTAGTGTTTGGTATCATCTTAATTGAGTTGTGGCATACCGAGTTCCCTGTGTGGGCCTTCTTCCTCGCGTTGGCGATTGGTGCGCGCTCTTGGGCTGTTGAGGAGTTTCTGCTGATGGCACTATTCCTCGACACAGCCTTTTTCTACGTTATACCTATTGGAATGATTCAGGCCATTACCAACCAACAGGTTGGTCTCAAGTAAGTCTGTTGAGACTTTTCTCTGTTCCTGTCCTCTCACGATCCGTAGTGTGATTACAGAGTTGATAATTGGATACGCCCTTCCCGGTCGGCCGATTGCCATGATGATGTTCAAGACGTGGGGATACATCACAATGGCGCAAGGTACGTGTTGTTGACGAGAACAGTCCAGTGCTTTTGTCTGATATCCACATAGCACTTACATTTACTAGTGATTTCAAGCTTGGTCACTACATGAAGATTCCTCCTCGCTCGATGTTCTGGGGTATTCCTCATCCATCTTCGTCTAGGTTTGGAATTGGATTACTGACTCGCATCAAGGTCAGGTCGTCGCTTCCATAGTCGCCGGGACGGTCCAACTTGGCGTACAAGCCTGGATGTTCACGAATATTCCTGACATGTGCAGCCTGACACAGGCGAATGGATTCATTTGCCCGAGCACGGAGGTGTTTGGTACTGCAAGCATTATCTGGGGCGTCATTGGCCCTATGAGAATGTTCTCGTCTGGCCAGATCTATAGCGGTGCGTTGTTTGTTCTTATACCGATCAGAGGACGAATTGCAAGCTGACATGACGAGAGCAGCACTCACATACTTTTTCCTCTTTGGAGCGATTTGCCCAGTGATTGCGTACTTGATCCAGCGCAAGTGGCCTGATAGTATGATCCGCTATGTCAAGTGCGTTCCTCTTGCCTTGCTTGATTTTCTGTTCCACTGACCCTTGAAATGTGTTAGCTTCCCTGTCATCTTCAGTGGTACGGGAGCTATTCCTCCTGCAACTGCGGTAAACTACGTCTCGTGGGCAATCGTTGGCTGTGTCTTCCAATATCACATTCGGAGGAGACACTTTTCATGGTGGATCAAGTACAACTGTACGAGTTTGCCTCACCAGACGCAGAACGATGTCCGTCTCATGCTGACCTTGTCATTCCCGTGTTCAGACGTTCTATCCGCCGCGATGGACTCTAGCGTAGCTGTCTCTGTCGTTATCATCTTTTTCGTCCTTCAGTACCCTAAAAACGGGACGATCGGGTTGACCACTGTGCAAACCTGGTGGGGAAATACTGTGTTTGTGAACACTGCGGATGCAATAGGGTTGCCTTTCAAGTCAATGCCTGCGAGCGGCACATTTGGGTAAGCTGTGGTTGTCCAGGCAATGCGGTGGTGGCTGCAGCGCTGAATTGCTGTTTCCCTGATCTAGCCCGACGACATGGTAAACCCGTAATTTTTTGTCAAGTAGAATATTGGAGTCAGACGTATGTTCGTATGTAGGGGTCGAGGATTGTTGATTATCTATGTATACAGCTGTGCCATGGGATGTATGCTGAGTCAAGCCACTTAGATATCGACTCCTTCCCACAGCGTTGTCGACCTCACCCTCGATGAAGACAGCTGGGATGACACCGCCGTCGACGCTGCTGACGCTCCCCTCGGAGCTGATTGAGGCCATTTTGACATGTTCTTGCTCCCCCGGCACGGTCGCCTCCGTCGCACAGACATGTCGGGCGTTACACACACTCGTATACGCCTCGCCGGACTCGCATCTCTGGCGCGAGCTCTTTCTCACTATTTGGGACGACCCCCGCCCTGCCCTCGGGCATCGTAACCTTGTGGACCCCCGCATAGACCCTGCCACCTGGGACTGGGGAACTGAATACCGCAGACGGGTATCCGCAGATAGATGGCTCAAGGCATGGCGCCGCGACATCTGTCTCGCCGGCGACGAGACACTGACAGGGAAGGACGCCGACAGACACACAGAGTGGCGCACCGCCGCCTTATCAACGCTCTCCGCTGTGTTGAACACATTGTTGACCCTCCGACCCTTCCCAGCAGCCCCGCCGATCGCGCTGACGGTGCTCACGCCAACAATCTCGCCGTACCCCACGGGGAACGTCGGGTCGGGTGCGGGTGATAGGAGGGAGCGTA